>BPLS01000498.1:1224532-1244969 GCA_019656275.1 Rhododendron kiyosumense | reverse complement strand
AAAATTCTGGCTCCGCCACTGATCATACGCTTGCACAATCTGTAAAGAATCCCCAAACCAGAGGCGTGTAGGGCATTTTTTTTTTTGTTGCCAAACCAGAGGCAGCTAATGTGTGAGTTACACCATTGGTCGACCTCCGAACGAACAAAAACTCACAAACTCGGAACTTCTCCATTTTGCGTCATATGTCTTCAATAAGGACCTCAACCTCAATGTCTATTTTTCCCTGCCATTTGCACAATCTGTAAAGATTCCCCTTCTACAATAATGGACTCCATTCCTAGTTCTAAAGCAAAGAACAAAGCACTTCGGCATGCCAAAGCTTCAGTGCAAAGAGCAGATGACACAACCCCCAAATTCACTGACCAAGCCGTGATGAACCTGCCACTGCCATCCCGAATCACAAAGCCAGCACCCCCTTCCGGTACCGCATCTCGATTAAACCATGCCCCATCAAAAATGACCTTGACCCATCCAGTGGCTGGGGGTATCCACCTATTTACTGCAATTAGCCCCACCTGCCCCCGAGTCTCCTCAGTACCTTCACTTGCCTTAACAAATTCCTCTGCCTCCCTAACCGCCATATACATCGCATGTTGAGGATCAGGACTTCCCCTGTTGAACACCACCCCATTCCATTACTTCCATATTCTTCATAACAAAACCAGAATCAGAATCAGCATAGCGTCTCCTCCCTCCCTTCCTTTCCAGCGATCAATCACACAATCAAACCAAGCAAGAATTGAAGAATTTTCAAACAAATACGGAATACACCCAATCGGTGACATCCTCCACATGGGATGAGCAAAACGACAATTCAAAAATAAATGGGGGAAATTTTCACACTCTTCACTACACATTGGGCACAACAATTCTTGTGTAACTTTCCTCCTAAACAAATTCTCCTTAATCGCTATTATCCTATTGATACACTTAAACACAAAATGTTTCAATTTATTTGGTATCCAAAGAGACCAAACTTTATTCCATACCTTTTTGTCACCATTCCGCATACTAGATTCCCTTTGCTCCCTACTTCTTCCACTGCCTCATTTTCGAATCGCAAGAGCCGATTTGTACCCCGAACTGACTGTATAAATCTCATTTGTCATATGGTGCCATCGATCTTCAACATCAGAATACGATAGTGGAATAGCCAGCACCATCCTTGCATCTTCTATTTGCAAAACTGATTGCACCATGTCAACATTCCATTGGCACGTTACCGGATCAATCAAGTCATGACCCACATCTCCCTTCCATCCGTTGATACCCGCAGCGGTTTATATCTCCCCTTCTTTGGAATCCACGGATCAGTTGCCAATCGCACCCTCCTGCCGTTACCCACTCTCCATCGCACTCCATCCAACAGAACATCTCTCCTGTCTAAAATACTACGCCAAGTCTAGGATGGATAGGCGCCCAGGTTTGCTTCCAAGAACGAAGAGTGTGAGAAATATTTAGATTTCACAATCTGTGAATTCAATTCACCTAAACCCATGAAACAAAACTTACCTAATTCGACACCATTGTTAGGAATCATTGCATGCCCCACGAACTCCATCCTCCATGGCGGGATTGAGCCAACTGACTCTTTTTGACATGAACAAAACTTCCAATCTTGGTCAGCACTAGAAATTCGGATGGAATAATTGAGCAATTGCCACTTCGGCTTGAGAGTTAGGCACCTATAATGATGGTTTGGAACTCAAAGTCTGGTGGCGAAGTGGCGGTTGGCTTTGAGTCTTTAATAATCAGTAGATTGGAAGGGTTGTGTTTTTTGGGTGGGCTTGTCTTTAATAATCAGTACATTGGAAGGGTTGTGTCTTTTCGGTTTAGATGGGAAGGTTGCCATCAATAGTCATGCTATCATGTATGCTCTGAACTTGGGCCAGGTGTGTTAATAATTAGGCTTGGTAGGGAAAATTTTTGGAGCTTTTAAAAGTAGAAAACAGGTGATGACTTTCCAAAGAAATCCCGTGGGAACCAATAAAAGTGCAAAAATGGAACCAATTCCACAGTAAGTTGTTAATGTTTTTGGTATGGAAACGAACCAGTTAGAACTAAAAAAAAAAAACAAGCATTTTCTCATACAGATTTGGCGCATAATGTACAACAATGGCATTCAACAGGTTTAATAACTTAAAGGAACATCTTAAGAGTACCCTGGAGTCTCAACTTCTATGGTGGAAGTACGAACAACATATGACGTCGATGCTTCTATTGCCCTTTTCCTTTATAAAATAGCCCAAGTTCACCCCAATTTGATTCCTCTGAAAGATTAAAAGAACTTGATGGTTAGGAAAACACACACAAAAGGGGGAGAGAGAGAGAGAGAGAGTTGCAATGCTCACTTACAAGTTACAGGAGTCAAAAATCGATGTCCTCTCCTCTTGATGCAAAGGAAGAGAGGGCTTTTCTTTTGCGTTTACAAGCCGCTGCAGCGTTTCGCTAGAAGGACGTGCCCGTGGGCCACCGCTTTCCAATAGTGGGGAACTCTTTTGGGTTTTGCGGGAAATAAAAGTGTAGGAAACACTTTATACCCTGGGTTGAATTGTGTCGGTTGGGAAGAGGTGTAAGACATGGCTGGTATTAGTTGCAAGTACTGAGGGCATTTGTGGAAAGCAAAAAGGAGGAAACAACTTCGTGCATTTAAAAGAAGTAGTACAGATATAAATTCTTTGCTGTCGTTAAATTTGGACTTGTTGCTATTGTTGCCCGTATTCGCCTTATATCTGTTTGTTAGCCTAGAGCTATTTACTTGGTTTGAGTTTCCTTCTTGCAGCTACCAGTTTATTTGTTGGAATGTATCATCCTAAACAAATTCTCATGTCAAAATTTGAGCCAAATCTTGTAGTGGCATACTTCTCGATATCTATTTGTTGGTTCCGTTCAATTCGAAATCACTTGTGATATTTGTCCTTAGTGCCATTCAACCTTGTCGTGGTTCCTCAACTCGAAAGGCATATGATGGTTCAATTTGTAACGCTCAATCTCAATTTGTTAGAAATATTGCTCAAAATTGGTATTGGACAAATTTTCAACCTTGTATGAGTTGGATTACTAGGGATATGTCTCATTATTTTGTGTTCGTCCTCAGTAAAATTATGATCGGTTGTTTTAAGATTCTTCAGATTATCATGAGTTTGTACAATGAGTTTGTTGTCGAATTATTCTAAAGATCTCATTCGTCCTTTAGATTTGGGTACCTCATTACCGTTCTTGTATTCTTGATTAGCTTTATTTGAGTTTTGGAGCTCGCTTGTCTTGTTTTGGATAATCAAATAATAATTGAGTTGACCGTTGTCGTCACCCATTGTCACTCGAAGTAGGAAGATTCATGTATTTTGTAAAGTACTGTTGCATTGAAGCTTGTCTCGTCTCGGGAAGAAAAGGAAGCGTTCACCACTAAAAATAGAGGTTAGGTATCAGATACAGCGCATGTCTTTTGGATAACCAGGCGACAACCGATGAGATCCAATTAGAAGAGGCACTTGATCACCGCACCTACTAGATGGAAATCTTGGGAAGTCAATTGGAATGTCGGGTCGTATTAAAAGGTAAGATGACAGTGCCGAGATAGATAATTGTATATAGAAATAAGTACCGTTTAGAAGTTCCGCCGAAAACTTTTGAGCATTTGTGATGCGTTATATATATACAAATATTAAAGAGGTACAAGTTGAATCCATTGCATGAGTTAGAAAGGTCCGAACTTGAGTTAGAAGCAAACGTGTCCCATGGTGAGAATCTGGTACGTATCCTAAATTTGCGTAGTCAAGTGTTGAGAGATAAGTCGATGCTGTTAGCACGAATTTACATAGGAAAGAGAGGACGAAGTTAGAAAGATATACTCGTGTTGTATGATGGATAGCATTACGGTTGGAGTATGTTGATGTGTTGCTTGTTTAGATGGATTTGACTTAGCAAATTTCGAGGACAAAATTATTTTTAAGGAGGGTGAGATGTAAAGACCAGTATTTTTAGAATTAGTTTAAAAGTTTGATTAATGTTAGACTATGGAATAAATAAGGGATTTATTGAATTTAGTTGATTTGGGGCCAATGTGATAGAATTGAAAGTGGAGGCAGTGCAAGTGTGATTTGTGTGTGTCCTAGTATATATATATATGTGTGTGTGTGTGTGTGTAGGGAATCAAAATCCCAACTCCCCTCTCTCTTTCTCATCTCTCGGCGACCCGTAAAGGTCGAGAGTTTTCTCAAAATTATTTTGGCAATCAAAAAGGAATGTTTTCTTTTATGAAAAGAGGTTTGATGGTAATTGACAAGAAATAAGGAAGTTAATGGTGGCATTCATTTGAGGAGTCTTAAAATGGTTTGAGAAACTATCGTGGGTTATTTAAATTGACGCGTTTTTAACGCTGCCCCTAGTTTGACGTACGAATGGTTAGGGATATTCTTTAAGATGTATAGAATTCCGTAGTCGTAGTTCGTCAATTCATTGTGGTGCTCCTTTTGTATCCCGTGTCTGCTTCTTAGAAATCATTCACTCTCATCGCATGTTTCATTACATTTACATATAAGTATAGAATTCTCTGCTGGGCTAGTATAGCTCAACCTATCATTTTCAAGTATCAAACGAGGAAGTTGGCATGGTGTGCATCTCGTGCTTGTTGATCATGGGTTCGAAGGTATAAAGAAGGCAACAATTTTTATTTGTTTGAAAGCAGTATTTGGACGAACATTTAATGTACACCGAAATATTATTTTGGTATTTGTATGACTTGGGGCTTCAAGCCAGGATTGTATTTTTTGACCTTAACTTTGAAAAGAGGGAAAGATATGTTTTTGGGTATTATCGGTACTTCACTGATAATTTTATTTATTGAGAATGATTATTATTTATGTTGAAAATCGAGGGCGTGACACTTCTCACCCTAACCTGCACAGTGAACGCACAACTAAGACCTGGTCGAGGGTTACCCAGCAAGGCCCTTCGGCGAAAGGATGAGAATGTGCAGAGAGTAAAGTAAGAGACTAGGGTTTTAGGGATTGAGTAGCATGTACCTCTCTAGGGCTGCTTCGCTTGGTATTTATAGAGTCTGCTTGGTTTGCTCCCCAAGTACGGGCATGTGCCTTGCATGGGTCAGCTAACGTCATTGATAAGATCTGGTAACCATTTTTGTTGTGAGCTGGCACCCCCATGTGCGACTTTCATTATCTTTTGGCGTAATGGCTTCAGCGCGTGGGGTGACACGTGGTGCCGCGATTGGTCGAGCCCCACCCTCAGCCGAACCTGAGGGCAGCGACTTGAAAGAAGGATGACACGAATGGCATGGGTGGTTCTGCAGGTAGCTGGACCTGAAGGCTTTCCTCCTTAGCTGAGATGTCGAGTAAGCGTGGCATGACCCTTCTCTAGGCTCCGATCATAGCCGAACTTGAGTGTGGGTATGGCTGACTAGCTCGACGTTAACCTCGGCCTGTGCCTACTGGACATGGGGTTCAAGTCATTAAGTTCGGCCTACTACAATAGCCCCTCAATCTCTGCCGATGCCACTGTGTGGTAGGGATTGAATATGAGCCTAGCCGAGCTTTAGAGTTCACTGAACTTGAACAATTGTGAATGTGGCCGCTGGCTCGCCTTACCATCTTCTATCTCTTTAGTGAAGCAACAACCGCCAGAGTCGAACCCCAATAGGTGAGCGCCAGGTGTCATCTCCTGCGTGGGTGTGGCATATGAAGAAACATTTGGCATGCGTTAGAGAACTACACGGCCGTCCAATCAGGGCCATGTGTCAGGTGTTGGTAGGCCTTCGATTTGGCAGTGTAATAATGAGCGAGAAATTCGAATGGTGTTTCATTCCCTTTATAAGGGATGAGGAGAGGAGAGAGAAGGGTTACAACCTTCTTCTCTCTCTAGAATTCTTCGAGCAGATTGTCTCTCTCCTCCTCCTCACTTTCAATCCTTTGATTTCTCGTAGATTCGCCACCAGATCTCCCAGAAATCTCTTGGTATGTGTTCGATCCACATTGTTCTTCACTTTTTTGCAATTTTTTCTCCATTTTTTTTATCGTTTTTCTGCGTTTTGCTGGGGGTTTTGTTCTGAGTGAATAATACCAAAGCGGGGATGAACAGTGAATAGTGACATTCATCCCCATATTCAACCTGTTCTTCTGAGCCCTAGTCCTTGTACTGGTTGGCTTTGGTCGACACTGTGTTTGATCTTGAAGTAATGCCGAACCCCAGACACACCTTTGAAAGACTCCCAAGCCTGTGGTTGTAGTGTAGACTACGGTGGGCCAATAGCTAAATTTAGAGAAGCGAGACCCTTGTCTTTTTGCCGACGACGGGGATTTTTCATTCGGTTTCCTTTTGTTTTGTTAGGTCTGGCTCACCCGGTGATCGTCATTTCTTCCGACTCTAAAGGCTCGAGAGACGACTCTGCCGACTCACTAATTCAAGAGTGGCTGAATACGAGTAGGAGTCGTCATCAAAACTCCTCTCTCGCTTTGAACATGTCCCTCGACTCAAACATGTCCGAAGACTCGAATGCTGAATGAGACTATGAGTACAATGGGGACGAGTTCCTCACTGAACCTGAGATCTCGTTCATGCTGTCCACCCCATCCGAGGTCGTGCCACAAAGGGGGCTGGAGGACAAATCGAGATTCAAGTCTAGGGCCGAAGCCTCAACATTTGCACAATCCTGATGTGATACCATTTCAACTGTTGACACTGAGGTCGCCGACCTCTACGAGAGGGGTCAAGTTTGCCCTCATGCCCATTTTTTTAGTGGCAACCCCGAGGAATACGAGAACTTCTGCCGAGAGTACAGCATTCTCGGGGATGTGGTTGTTAGTCGAGTGGCTAGTGACCAGATTAAGGATAAGGGCAAGCATAGGCCCGAGCACATAACTGTCCCCTTAATGGCTATCTGCGAGGCTGGGCTGCGGTTCCCTCTCCACCTGTTCCTAAGGGAACTTTTGGCTCGGTTCAACCTTATCCCCCACTTGTTTACCATTAATAGCTTTAGGATTGTGATGACGGTGATTGCGTTGAAGGAGAGCCACGACTTGGAGTTCTTCGTTGCCAATCTCTTCGATACTTATATCATGTCTCGGAACGGTCGCACCGAGCGTAGATGCCTTTCAACGTGCTGAGGTAAAGAGCCCTTGGTGGATGGGCTGCCAGATACTGACAAGTGGGCGAATTTTTATGTGGAGGTGCATGGTAACTACGAGTTTAGGGACCAAACCAACCACAGGCACCACGTACCAAAGATAAAAGACTTCAAAGGTTCCTTGATCTTGTCTTTCCTTTCCTTTCGCCGAGCCTATTCTTCTTTGGTTTGATTATTCTGTTCTAACTGAGTGTTTTCCCCTTTTGCAGACCACAGGGCCATCACCAAGACCTTGCAATCCATATCTTCTGAGAAGAATGTTGACATTTTGAGGTCACAAGCCTGCCGAGACGCACTGACGTGGCTAGGTTACATCCTTTCATACAAGGGTAAGCTCAAGAGGAGAAAAAAAAAAGGCGGGGGAGTCGAGCGAGAGAAGAGACGAAAGGTAACCCATGACTTCTTTCCCACCAAGCCTCTGACCCCTCGCCCATTAGAGAAGGAGAAGCCTGAGGCATTAGTCGTCAGTTGGTCGAGGGGGGCTCCGACGTTAACCGGTCCCGTGGGAAAAGTGGTTGCTCAGGAGTTTGCCCCTTCCTTTGCTGCAGCAGATGGGAGACTAGTGACCATTGAGGATAGTGTCAAAGCCGATCCTGGCCTTGTTGTCAACATGCTCCAAGGACTTGCTCTGTCAAAGGGCATGGAGAAGATTCCTCAAGACCTTCAGCCATACTTGGTTCACGCAAGTGCTTATCTAGTATAGGTTTGTCCGAGCCCCCACACTTTTATTTTTCCTCCTTTAATATTTTCAAGCTTGATGTGCTTTCTTATGCAGGCTGGGCAAGCTTTGCTCAACGCTTCAAGCAAGGCCGCACTTGCAACTGCTAAAAGATCTTGTTACTGCAAAGTTTTGAAAGTGGAGCGTGAAAAGGTTAAGGCGCTAGAGCAACAGTTAAAGTTGGCCGAGGCCAGGACGGGGGAGCTGGAGAAGGAGAGAGACAGAGCTCATCATAAGGCGAAAGTCACCGAGTGCGAGTTGGGGAGGATGAAAAGAAGGGAGAAAAGGAAGATGAAGGAGGTCGACGCCAAGGCCTATCAGGCGGGTTTTGACCGAGCAGGCGCAGAGTACACAAGGGAAGCTCAGAAGATGGTCAATGAGGCAGTTAAGCTGAGGGTGCCAATCGCCTATAGGACGGGGTACAAAGATGGGGTAGCCACCGCAACCGAAGTTCTGCAATTAGAACCAAACCTGAATTTGACCAAGTTAATTCCTGCACTAGTTTGTCCCAAGTTCAATCTGCCATATACAGATGAAGAATGCGCGCCCCTTCCCCCAGAGGAATTTCTCGTGAGTGACGAGGAGATCGAGGCTGTTTCCAATGCAAATGCCGAAGGTGGATCTGAGACCCAAGCAATTGCTAATGATGTTGGAAAAGATGTTGCGAATGCCGGCCTGAATGCCAAAGTGGACGCCGAGGTGGAAAACATTGACAAGGATTGAAGAAACTTCCACAGGTGCCGACTTTGGGGTGGTCGGTTACCGTAGTTAACAACCCTTTTAATTTCCAAACAACTTGGTTCCATGCTGTTTTGCTTTTGGCACTTAAAATTTTTGTTGGACTGGATGGCTTTGAACATTGGAGTTTGCCATGCCAGATGTAATAGTTTGTGGGAGGACGGTATCAAACAATTTACCATGCTGTACCTCACTGCACAGGAAACTCACAGCACCTTTTATTTTGAATATTTGAATGATTCGATCAAGTTTGTGCTTGCAGTGTTCTACCTTTCTTTATGCCTTGGAAAAATTTAGATATGTTGGTTTGTTTGAGTATTATGATTGTAGCCCCCACTTTGGTTTGGGCTCGGCATACTAGCTGAGCCTTGACCAAAGTATAGAAAGCTTATGAAGTCGAATAGGGAATGCTACTTTTGGTTAGGGGTCAGCCAAAGTGTCAATCCTGAGCCAAAGTACCAGGAGTTGAATTGAGAGTTTGATTAGTGCCCCCACTTGTGTTTGGGGCTCGGCCAAAGTGCCAGCCCCTAGCCGAAGTACGAAGGACTTAGATGTTCGAAGTTTGTGGGGGATTTGCTCGCCAAACCGTGAGTGTAACTGAGCTGTGGCTGACCTTATTGTCTTGCCAAGCCAAACCGTAGCCTAAGTTCTAGCCGTACTATGTGCCTTAGGCACGATGGACCATATGTTTGGGGTTCTTCAAGGGCATCATAATGGCCGAAGTGGTGGCGCAAGCGCCATTTGTGGGTGTGACCGAAGTCATCGTTTGCATTTGTTAGCAAGTGTTGATGGGGGTTAAAACTTAGTAGAAAACTAGGAAAAAATGAAAGTGGAGAGTTGTACAGAGGACATCAATTGCCGAGCAAGACAATTTACTTATATTTAGAAATAATGATTGAGGTATAAGTTGAAACAAATTTTTCTAAACTATAGTGAAACTGTCATTAACATTGATAAGGGCCGAGGTCGTCTCAACACATAAAGGGTAATAAGGCCTGAGGCCGAAACAAGACATAAGTTAAATAGATAGATAATGGCCAAAGTCGAAGTGCGTTGGCAATGATCGTCACATGTATGCCTTTTTCAAATTATGGGCATTCCACGGGTTGGTGAGGACTTTCCCATTCATGTCTTCCAAAACATAAGCTCATTCGCCAGCAATCCAAACCACACAAAATGGCCCTTCCTAGTTTGGTTTGAATTTCATCTTCTTACTGGCTTGCACTACTTTCCGCTAAACCAAATCATCAGGCTTGAAGGTCTTGGTCCTCATGCTACAGTTGCAGCCTTTGCCGACTTACTACTGGTATTCTGCGAGCTTTAGCTGAGGGTCATCGCACTTCTCTTATACTAGAATCAATTCTGTTTCCATGGCTTCTTCATTAGATTTTGGGTCGAAATGTTCTGTTCTCAAAGTGGGGAACCTAGACTTCAAATGGATTACGGCCTCCATGTCGAATGCCATGCAAAATGGTGTCTAGCTTATGGATCGCCAAGGTGTAGAACGGTAAGCCCATAGGACTCGTGGCAACTCTTTGGCCCATTTTCCTCTTTTGGAGTTCAGTCGATGATTAATCCTTGCGTAGAAAATCTTGTCATTGTTTCGGCTTGTTCATTTCCTTAAGGGTGTGCAGGGGTAGAGTTGAAGAAGCGTATCCCAAATTCTTCACAGAGGTTGGTGAGTTGTTTGCTGACAAGTTGTGTCCCGTTGTCCAAGATGATGGCATAAGGGACACCGAACCTAGGAACGATGTCCCGCCAGACGAATCACCAAACGTCGGCCTAGGTGATCATAATAAGAGGCTCGGCCTCTATCCACTTCGAGAAATAATCCATTGCTGTGATGAGGTATTTGCATCCGCCTAGTGCATTTGGTAACTTGCCAACAATATCTAGCCCCCACTGGGCAAAAGGCCATGGCCTAGCTATCGGAGAGAGATTTTGTGCAGGCTACTTAGGAATGGGAGAGAATAACTGGCACGATCGGCACTTGCGGACAACTTCCTCGTAGTCCTTCTTCATGTTCTTCCAAAAATGCCCTTGACTCATCACGCGTTGACAAAGGGAATGACCGCCAGAGTGATAGCCGCAGTTGCCTGAGTGGACCTCGGCGAGGATTTCTGGTGTAACGCCCCGAATTTTGGGTACTTTAAATAAAATATTTTATTATAAAAACGAAGCGAGTCCAGCTCGTTATTACATCATAAACCTTACAGAAGTACTTTTATTCAAATAACAGAGGGATCTAGGGTTCCTAACTATAGTTCTTCTTGCTTCTCCATTCTAGCCAGCTCCTCGGCTCCGAACGCCTCCAAGGTGAATAGTTCGCCCTGTTCATCTATCAAATCTGACATATTATACCGGCGTCGCCACCCATATAATATGCCAGGGTCACCACAAGGCAACACCATGAGCTACGAAGGCTCAGTAGTATAATCCTAATACTAGCATCGATTTCCACATGATAAGTACATAAGCAGTGATAAAAGACAATAGCGCTAACAATTGCTTTATGATTACCATTGGTGTCGACTCGTCGTGAACCATATTGTTATTACCCTTTTCAAAAACACCCTTTTAACTCACCCAACCTCGGTTCCGCCGTTCCGGTTTCCCGAGTATCCTCACAATGGTTCCGCCGCACTAGGTTTCCATTGGCACACATTTGCATTGGCTCCTCTCCACGGATAACCAAGCTATACCTCACCATGGTTCTGCCGGTCCGGTTTCCCATGGGAACACACACAACCTCACAATGGTTCCACTATTCCGGATTCCCATTGGAACACACACACTCATGTAATACCCTCGAGATGGTCATTACGTAGTTTCGAAAATATTTTCCAACCGGGAAAACACAACTTCATTGTTAACACACCCTAGGTGCCATGTTTCTACTTTTCTCGGTTTTCGTGTCACGTTCTCATGCAAGACTCCGCGTGTAAGACTTTTCATACAAACATGCATTTAATCAAAGCCTTTGAAATTAACACAACAAGTTCATCCAACTCTAGGTACATAGCATGCTTGAAACATCTTGAAAGTAAAACATGCATTTACTTTAGTAGAACGATCAAAGTTACTTCCAAACCGTCATACAACTTATACAAAACATAGAGTTGAAATGTAAAATTACTTTATACTTGAAAAATAGGTAAGGATAACTACCTTGATCCGAAACTAGTCGGGGCCGAATAAGCTAGTTGGAAAAATTCTACGGGTGGTGAATCTGGACCAAACTTCGGACGGCAGTAACCCGGTCAATCTTTGGCCCAATACGATCGTTCTTGGGTCGAAATCGAAGTTCTTCAAGTGCTCTATAACTTCCGTTAAGGAAGTTAATCCTAGAAACGACTTTAGGTTGGAGAAAAATGAGGGTAAAGCAAAAGACAGTAAGCTGTCTGGAATTTGAAATCCGAGAATTTTACTGAACTTCAGATGACAATATCTTTGTCATTTCTTAACCGATTGGGGTGGTTCTTGAGTCTAACTTGAAGGTTTCGAAGTTCTCTACAACTTTCCCGAAGGAAGTTAGTTCTAAAAACTACTCTAAACAAGAGAAAACTGGGGATTTCCGAAGGGACAGTAGGCCGCCAGGAATGGTTTCTAGAGAGAAGGAAGAGCAAATGCTTGAGGTGTGAGTTGAAAGGCTTGGAATGGCCTTCTATTTATAGGCAAAGCTTGGCTCCCTCTCCTCTCCCTCTCTAAGTCTCACTTTGACACTTGTCAAAGAATCCTAGAAAGATCAAGGCCAATCCTAGGCTTGCATGGCTATTTTTGTACCAAGGATTTGATCTTGAATCAATTGAGTGGTGGAGATGAGAATTGTACAAGATCTAAGGGTTTAACCATTGAAAGGAGTACAATGGAGGTTAATGGAGGGTTAGTTACTTAGCTAGGAAGAAATATACACCAAGATATGAAGTACAAGGAAGATCATGGAGGTACAATCCTATCTTCTTCTTCCTTCCTTCCCCTCTCTCTCTCTCTCTCTCTCTCTCTCTCTCTCAAGTACACACACACATATATATACATGCATACAATGTTCAAGAAAACAATAAACAAAAGGAACTTTGTATTAGAGATGAAGGGAGCTTTGGAAGACTAAGTTTTATCTTTTAAACAACTAATTTGGCACATGTGTACTAACCAATATTCTAGTCATCCAAGTACTAATGTAATATATATAAAGGTACCACAATATCTAGGGAGATCAATTCCCCAATATAAAATATTAACCAAGTACTTAGTAAATCTTAGGTCTTAAGTCTACCAAGTACATAATAAAAATAATAGGTACTACATCACATGGGCAATTAAGAAAAAGACTAGTTTAATAAACCCTAGTACTTGGTGGAAAGAACAACCTATTACCCAATGGGTAATAAATGCCCTAACTTCTTTTATCCAATGGACAATAGCTGCTAGGGTAATTAAATATTAAAATAATCCAAAAAGGTACTTTAAAGTAATCAAAAAGTTACGTTTTAATATTCTTAGTACTTTAACCAAGTAAACATTTAATATAAACAAATGGGGTTCTATTATCCAATGGACAATAGTTGCCCTAACCATTATTGTCCAATGGACAAAGAATAAAACTAATTTGATTAAAAGAAAAAGAATATTAAAATTCTTAGTCTAGGGTCCAAAAAGGTCAAAAGTTCCAATGAGGGGCAAAATGGTCATTTCACGGTGACTAGACGGCTTTTTAGTTTAGTTACTCTAACCGGATGGTTAAAAGCTAACAAGGCTTGCTAAGTAGGCCAAAGCGCAAAGAAACGAAAGTTTAAGGGCAAAAACGTAATTTTGACAATTTATAGAAATTTAAAGGTAAATCCAAGTAATAAAATTCAAATTCAAATATTTAACGAAATTTTTAACGACCAAAAATCAGGGTCGTTACATATGGTACTTGTGTTGTGTGGATAATGAGAAGGTACAGCCCAGAGATGGATTTCCTATAGAGTTGGCCGCTCTCAGAGAGCCAGTAGTAAGCGACCTTGTTTCGGATTCGGTAAGCTTCCTTTTTGTTTGTTGGTAGGATATCATCTCGGAGGAAGGAAACAATTTCGTCCATCCAACTTGGACTGAGCTCGACATTGGGTACTTCTAGAGTTGTTTCGAAAGTTGGGTGGTAAATGCTGCCGAAATTGATGGTCCAAAATTCTGAAGCCTTAGATGCCGAAGCGAGGCCGGCGAGTGCATTGGCATGGGCGTTGTGCTCGCGGTTGATTTGCTAAATCCTGAAATTCTTAAAGTGGTGGATGAGTTTGGCCGCCATTGCTTGGTATTTTAGCATCCTGGGGTCTCTAGCTTCGTAGTCTCCTAGGACCTAGTTGACTATAAGCTGCGAATCACAGAAGACGGCCAAATCTTCGACCTTCATTGCTATCGCGGAATGCAAACCAGCCAAAAGGGCCTCCTACTCAATTTTGTTATTTGTGGTGGGGAAGTCGATGCTGATAGCGCTTTCGTGTAGAGTCCCGCGAGGGGAGACCAAGACAACCCCTGCCCTCGCTCCATTATTGTTGGAAGCGCCGTCAACATGAAGGTGCCAGATGTCTCTTTGGAAAAGGTGCCAAGTCTGCTGAACTTCGTGTTGTTCGGCTAGAGGTTAGGGCGGTGTTGGAGTGTGGAGAGTGTTTGTATCTTCCGAAGTTAATTCGGCGATGAAATTGGCGAGAACTTGCCCTTGATTGCCTTCCATGGCTTGAAGCGTATGTCAAAATTCGCCGGTTCAATGGCCCATTTAGAAACCCGGTTGGAGAGATTGACTTTCCAAAAAAGGCTCTTGAGGGGGTGCTCCATTAGGATGGTAATAGTATGGGACTGGAAGTACAACAGTAGCTTTTGTGCAACCGAGACAAGCTCAAGTGCTAACTTTTCGAGAGGGTGGTAGCGTGTTTGCACGGGTATGAGCGTTTTGCTTGTGAAATAGATCAGTATGTCGTCAGTGCCTTCTTGCCGAACCAATGCTGAACTGACGGCGTGAGCCAAGATAGTGAGGTACAGATAAAGAGTCTCAAATTCTTCGGCTTGACAATCAGTGTAGCCGAGCCGAGGTAGCCTTTGAGTTCGGCTAACACTGTGTCATAGTTTGATGTCCATTCGAAGTTGCGCTAGCTTTTACCTTTCAATGCATGAAAAAATGCATGACACTTGTCTGATGACTTGCTGATAAATCGGTTTAGAGCCGCCGCCATGCCTGTTAGTCTTTGGACTTCCTTGATAGTTCGTGGTGGTCATAGATCTGCAATGGCCTGGATTTGGTTGGGGTCAGCCTCGATTCCGCGTTTGGTGAACAGGATTGCCAAAATATGCAGCACGGCTAGTGAACAGTGCAAGTGTAAAGCAAAAGTTAAAAACATAAACCATTTTCTTGAGATCACACAAAAATCTTTCAAGTCTAGCTCTCAACTCCTCAGCGGAGTCGCCACTGTGGGTTGCCAAAGCCCGAGAGATCCCCCTTTTCGGAGGAGGCTCCCTGCGCGCTGCCCGCTTTTGTTTGGAAATTTTGAAGAGTTGCCACCCGGGTTTTTATAAAATTGTTTGTCACCTAAGAAACCTAGAACTTGAAAATGATATTTGAGTTTGAAAATAAACCAGAGATTTTGGGTTCGAAAGCCAAGTTATGAGAACGGAAGGCTTTTGTTCGGCACCCTTTTCGCCCAATACGAGGATCGGTCTCTACTAAATATTTGTGGATTTTAGAAAAAGGCTCATATCTTAACCTTTAAAACACATAGAAAATTGAACTTACAGTTTAGGCATGTGCTGGAGTGTACGGTATACATAGGAATGAAACAGAAACTGGCATGTTATGGATGAAATGAATGTAGACTGACGAAGATTTTTCAAAAGATAAGGATCACTCCTTTGCGCTGGACAATTGGTGCCCGGCGCAAATCATCCTTTGGGACAACTCATTTGCGCTGGGGATTCAGTGCCCAGCACAAAGAAGCCTTCCAGATCAGTTTCTGAAAATATTTTATTTTTTTATCCAAACAGTGGATTAATTGGTAGAATGCACGAATAATAATCATTTAACGATGCTTTAAGGTACTTCTAGGCACAACAATAAGAAAGCAGTATTAAAGGGCATTAAAAATAAATAATGAATGCTAGAAATGGACATAAAAAGCTCCTGAATTCTACTTATACTGGGATAATCAGCTAGTACAAGAGAAAGAGGGCTATGTGCTGAATAATGAGAGCCCAGCACAAAGCAGTCAGTCAACCGTGGGAGCATGTGCTTTGCGCTGGGGAGTGAATGCCTAGTGCAAAGCACACACAGTCACATTTCTTTTGCAACTAAAACCCACGATCGTATTAACTAATTAATATGTCTGCTTTGGACTTCTGGTTTCCTCAAATGAGCAGAAACAAGAAATGTAGGTAGTATATATACTACCTTCGAGAGCTCGATCAGGACTTGAGAAATAGTTTTCCAAATGGACTAGAGAGTGTTTCGGATGGAACAGTAATTGGAGTGGAATGTAGGCTTGTAGAGGAGAATTGGGGGGTGGGGGACGTCTCTTCTTCAAATATAAGACATTTCTAAGTTTTCTTTAAAGAAAAACCAGAAAATGCATATACTCTTAGAGAGAAAAAGTATTGTAGAGTGGAGGGGTATATGTATGATAGAGTCTCAAGAAGTGGTTTTTTGAAATGGCTCTAAGCACCTCTATTTATAGAGGAAAATGAAGGAGGATCATCTGTGCAAGTTTAGAGTCGGCTAGATACTTTATAGAGACATGATGAGATTCCTAAAGCAGCCAGAGCTATCTGTAACAGAATTTGATTCCCAGCGCTTGGGAGTGAGTCTTTAGCGCTAGAGAGTGTGTTGTACTCTTTGGCGCCGGACAATTCGTTCTTTGCACTAGGCGTATGGTGCCTTGTGCTGGACAGTTGATGGGTTCAGGTTACGAGAAGCCCAGAAGTCATTGGTCGAGCTCTTGAATTCATGGTTCTGTCTTTTATCATCATAGAATATCTAAGGTAATTCGCGGAGTCTCAATTTGGGGTGTCTACACTAGATTAGTGGAGACTTATGCCTTAGTGAGCTTTCATGTCTTATCTTTATTGGAGTGGTGTCCAGTAAACTCTTAGTTTCTCATGGAAAGAGTCAATTTGTTAAGGCTCTCATTATTCTTGATTGCTATGTGTTGGAACTTGTTTGCATGACCTATCAATCTTAAGGGGCAACATCGGGCCGGGCTAGCCTAACCCGCTGAGTCGCTACCCAAGCTGGTCGAGCAAGCTTTTTCTTTTTTGTGGGCCAGGCTATGCACCTAAAATTGAAACCCAAGCCCAGCCCATGGGTACCACACTTGGCGGGCTAACAAGGCTGGTGGGCTGGCGGGCGGGCTAAAATTGTATTAGGCTTATGGGTTGGATTTTGATAGCTCTGTTTTTTGTATGGGACTAGAATTGTATTGGGCTTATTGTTCCCCATCCTCAACAGATCAAAAGCAAAAGAAAAAACTAGGTTGAAGAACTAAATTCAGCAGCAATACTATAGCTTAAACAAAAACATGAAAATATAATATATTCACTGAGAGAAGCCAAAACATCCAAATCAACATGAAAAAACATCAATGAGAGAAGCCAGACAAATGACTCCAACCAAGTAAAAGCACTAATGACTCCAAGTAAAAGAGTTGTAAATTGAAACTAATGACTCCAAACGAACATTACAACGTGGTAAATTTTAACTAATGACTCCAAGTAAAAGCACTGTAAGCTTCATTCCTCATCATCCAACTCCTCTATGAAGATGTGAAAGCCCAGAGGAACACCTCTAAATGCAGTCTAAATGCAATAGAGAAGAGACTTCCAATCCCTCGCCTTTGTCTTGTTATGGAGGGACCTTTGCCGTCAAGTTGAGAGTTGGGGTGAGGGCTTGAGAGTTTGAGAGATTTTGAGGCAGAAAACGACAGGATAGAAAAGGAAGATGAGCGGGGTGTGAGTTTTGGTCTCAATCCTCAGAACCCTAGCTTATAGATAACAATAAGGAAATAAAGAAAAGGAGAAAAAATTGAGTTGGAAAAGGGAAAAAATTGCACATAACCTGATCTCAATCCCAACACAAGTCTTAACGGATAGAAACACATTGGGCAAAAACTGGGTTATGTAATTTTCGGGCTATCTAGGCGGGTATTGAGGGCGGGCCCGCAGACAGGTTGGTAGGTGGGCCCATGGGCGAGCCAAACAAGAAATATCTAGGCCCAAGCCTGCCCTATGAAAACCCCAGGCTGGGCTAGCCTACCCATTGGACTGGCTCGGGCTGGGCAGGTCGCGGACCAGTGAGCTAAATGATGACTGTAGACACCCCAATCTGGGTTTCCAGATTAGTTTACTTATAGTTTTTGATTCCTCAATGATGAAACGGATCAAGAACACCCCGGGAATGTCAAGTGGTTAAGTTTTGAGTGTTTGATTCCCTTTTACACCTAACCAAGTCTAACCAAAAACCCTACTTGCTCACGTTGGTTCAAAACCAGCGCACGCTGGTCCATGTGCCACTTGTTGGTCAACGGTCAGCTTGGACCATTGTCCAAGGTAGGGGCAGTTAGATTGGCGCGGGTAGGTCAACAACCAACGCGCGTTGGTCAAAGCCTTGTCCCATCACCTTTTTACAACCTATTTTTGCCATGATCAGGGGTCTATATTGTAGGGGAAGGTTCTATTCTCTCACAAATAATAGTTTACGGACACGGGATGTTCCCTTCCCATCACCTTTTCCCCCTCTAATTAATAATGAGAGGGAGACTTTGGTGGCAAGCAAATCAGCCATTACTTGGCTGGTGTAAACCCCTCTCTCACTCCTTCCTCTATATATACATTCCTCTCACCACATGTAAAAGGGTTACCAACTTTTGTACACCTCTTTGTTGAAAGTAATTGAAAGAGATACAAAAGGCATTCAAGTATAGCAACACTAACTTGTTTGTTCATCTACCAACACACAACCACCCTTCAAACATCATCCAATCAACCCTTAAACTCAAGCTCAACCACCTTTCAAACCTAAAAATCAAAGGTATAACACTTTGAGCATACTCTGTTTTGATCCCTGAGGGGGGCTGGTAGGGCCAAGGCTGGTAATCAATACCAGTTCTGCCTTAAAGCTAGCATGGTTTCAAAAATAGCAGTGGCAAGGACTAGTGCGCATTGGTCCATAGCTCGTGCACGCCACTTTGTGGCTGCGCGCGCAGATCTTGCATGGGGATTGGGTGTAACGCCCCAAGCAAACCACTGGCCCAATACCCTAATTTTGATCCACAAGCCACACCACATGGCCCAAAAGCTTAAGCACAAGGTACTAGTAGTAGCCCACAAGGTTTGTTATATGCCCAAGATCATCCATGTAGACTTCCGATGTGGGACGGGGTATTACAATCTCCCCAACTTTATAGCCTCGCGCCCTCGCGAGAGGTTGAGCACTATAATCACCAATACAGATCAAACCAACAACCAATCAAACCAAACTCCAAGGCCCACATGGTCGTGTACATGGATGGCTTTGATACCACCTGTAACGCCTCAAGCAGACCACTGGCCCAATACCTTGATTTTGATCCACAAACCACACCACATGGCCCAAAAACTTAAGCACAAGGTACTAGTAGTAGCCCACAAGGTTTGTTATATGCCCAAGATTATCCATGTAGACTTCCGATGTGGGACGGGGTGTTACAATCTCCCCAACTTTATAGCCTCGCGCCCTTGCAAGGGGTTGAGCACTATAATCACCAATACAAATCAAACCAACAACCAAATCAAACCAAACTCCAAGGCCCACATGGTCATGCACATGGATGGCTTGGAGTTTGGTTTGATTTGGTTGTTGGTTTGATTTGTATTGGTGATTATAGTGCTCAACCCCTCGCGAGGGCGCGAGGCTATAAAGTTGGGGAGATTGTAACACCCCGTCTCATATCGGAAGTCTACATGGATGATCTTGGGCATATAACAAATCTTGTGGGCTACTACTAGTACCTTGTGCTTAAGTTTTGGGCCATGTGGTGTGGCTTGTGGATCAAAATTAAGGTATTGGGCCAGTGGTCTGCTTGAGGCGTTACAGGTGGTATCAAAGCCATCCATGTACACGACCATGTGGGCCTTGGAGTTTGGTTTGATTTGGTTCTTGGTTTGATTTGTATTGGTGATTATAGTGCTCAACCTCTCGCGAGGGCGTGAGGCTATAAAGTTGGGGAGATTGTAACACCCCGTCCCATATCGGAAGTCTGCATGGATGATCTTGGGCATATAACAAACCTTGTGGGCTACTACTAGTACCTTGTCCTTAAGCTTTTGGGCCATGTGGTGTGGCTTGTGGATCAAAATAATTTACCATGTCAATATAAACTTGGCACATGCGGTGAACAACAAAATAATCCATTAATCTGATAAAAGATTCATTCGATAAATCTTAATGATGTTCTAAACAGTTACGGTTTCCAATTCCAATTGTAAAATCTTCTAAACAATAATTTAAGGGACACGGGGAAGTTTGAAAATACGTAACATGCTTAACCACTCACTGAGCTCGTCGGCTGACAGATTTATTCCAACTTCTTTTCCAGGCAAGTTGGGGAGTTAGGCAGGGACTCTGGTGGCATCTCGGGAATTTCTTGTGTTGACCTCATAGGGTGTCTCATCTTAGTTTTAATTTAATAATCGCTTCCGCATTCGAAACATTTATCAGATAACGGATTCTTTTTATTATTATTTGATCACTGGATATTGTTGGTTCATGGGATGTTTGTGCCCCATGTTTATATATGATGAGACATATTTGGCTTTGGATTTGATTAATAACGAAGAGCGATCGT
>BPLS01000498.1:1187611-1209532 GCA_019656275.1 Rhododendron kiyosumense | reverse complement strand
CTCCACGTCTTCGATTGATACCCACGTTGGCCACATAAAACGGTTGAAAGGGCTTTCGAACGGTTACGTTGATATTTTCAGAACTCCTTCTTCCCCTGCTTGCTTCGATCATGGTATTCGTGGCCACTCCCTGGATCGTGATTCCTATTTTCAAGCAACGTGAATTAATGCAACACGTCTGGCTTCCCAAATGATTCCCTGCAATTGCATCTGATTTCAGTTATAAAACAGAGCAATGAGGACACCGTTCGATAATCGTAAAATCTAAATCAACGATTAAATCCAATAACTTCCCAAACCATCGTTTAATTATTACTCAAACGACACCGGTTCATTCCAAAACGACACCGTTTGTCATAAAAACAGTGTCTCCCTTAATTATCGCAATCCTCTGTAATTGATACTCGACGGGGACAAGCTTCATATAACCGCCATACCGTTCGGGGCCACGTGGAATTTTTCTATTGGGTGGCACTTTTTAGGATGTAAACAACTGTGTGAAATTTCTCCCCGTTTATGGGGCTTCTATCGCCAATGTGTGGGTGTTTTTAGTTATTTTCTACAGTACCGTTACCGATTTTTCTCTTTCTTGTTCTTTCTTTAGTGTCCACTGTGTAAGATTTCTCCCCGTTTGTGACGCTTCTATCGCCCCTGTGTGGGTGTTTTTAGTTGTTTTCTGCAATGCTCCGACTGTTTGGAGTAATTTATTTAGTTGTAGTTGGGTATAGTATTTTGACTGAATCCCCTCCTATTTGATTTCTTGATCCCTTGTTTAGGGATGAAATTTCCTCTTGATGTACTATTTCTTGGATTTATAATATTATCTGTTATCATTTTGGGGCAGTTCCAGGAACCCTTAAAAAAATCCTCCAAATCTTAATCTCATAGTTTCCGATCTAATTTTGATAATCCGAACCGCTCAATATGTTTAGAACGTGATTTTAAGGGTGTCCGCGAGAAATTGGGAAAAAAAATGACTGAAAAGGGCTTGATTTGAGCAGTGTTTATTTGAATCGTTCAATAAAGTTTAATAAAAAACTGTTCGGATGAAACCCTTCCCAGTCATTTTTTTTGCCAATTTCTCGTGGGTACCCTTAAAATCACGTTTTAACTACATTAAGCGGCTCAGATCATCAAAATTCGATCCAGAATTTGGCGGGGTTTTTTTAGAGGTTTTTTAAGGATCCCTACCTCAATACTTAGACCCCATTTTCAAGGATGGATTTTAACCTTCCATCACCGTGGGCAAATGGCGGACCAAAAAAATTGTAGTAGTGAAACCACATAGTGACATTTTTTAACAAGAGAAAAACAATAGAATTTAGAAATGAATTTCACGCATCATCTTGCGCATTTTTCTTGAGTGCATGGCTGCCCATGGGCCCTCGTGGGCCCCGTGTCTATCCGCCACTAGGCGAATGTATCATACGATAGAAAAATGGATAACAAACATCATCATTTTGCCTATAAAAAAAATTAAAAAATCTTCAATCTAGGAGAAATTTTCCGGTGCTGGGTAGATATATCTCACGTGGTACTTGCTCGACACATTCAGGCCATCCAATACATTTTTGGACGGCTCGGAGTGAAACCCTCTATCTACATGTTCTCATCTTAACACTTTCTCTCTCCAAATCCGAGCCATCGACCAAAAACACAATGGACAACTCGAATGCACCGAGCGGACACCAGGTGGTACTCATCTGGCACTAAAAAATTTGCCTCAACTGAGACAACTTTAATAGATATATTTTACATGTTTTAACCAAATCCTACCATAATAACAGATTATATTGGAATTGGAGGCAGGTACGTGGTTGCCCCCTTAGTCATATAATTCTTTAAAAAATGTCATGCATTCTCGTTCTTAATTTTCACTCTCGTAAATTTTAATAATTTGAAATGTGTTTTAAAAACTCTTTTACACTCAGAAATTATGTGACTTGGGTTGCCTCCACCCCACCTATTTGACCCTCGGTCCATTCTTGCCCATTGTGCGAGCATGGGTGGCGGCCGGTCCCCAATCAAACATCATGCCATGGAAGAGAGAAAACCAAGACAAAAACAAAAACAAGGAAAACTATGCGAAGGTTTCAAACTAAGGAGAGAGTAGGGAGGAAGATGGTAGTTAGTGGGTTGAGGCCTAAGGGGAAGAAATTTAATTATAAGCCTTCCGCTTTTAACCCTTTCTTTTTCTTGAAAAAAGCAAGATAGGGAAGGAATCTAGCTAGCTATATGGGCATTATTGAGCATATTGGTATGACAAAGTTGACCTCAAGCATGGGGGTGTGTGTATATATATATGGAGGGGGTCATTTTCAAATGAGGAGATCCTTATTTTAGTTAAAATAAGGACCTCCTCATTTCTCTCATTTCTTGATCGAATTTCGATGATCCGAGCACTCAATATGTACAGAACTTGATTTTAAGGAAACAAGCAAGAAATTGGCTAAAAAAATGACCGGGAAGTGCTTCATCTGAGCAGTTTTTGTTTGAACCGTTCGATAAAAAACAAACAAAAACTGCTCAGATGAAGCCCTTCCTAGTCTTTTTTTTTGCTGATTTCTGGTACCCTTAAAATCACGTTCTGAACACATTGAGAAGCTTGAATCATCGACAATTGATCAGAAAAGGGAGGTCCGCATTTTATTAAACTAAGGTGGTCCTTACAGGAAGTGGACTAACACACACATATAATATGTACCCTCAAGGATTACAACCTGATTTTCATGTCTTTTTCATTTGGTTTTTCCTAGTGAAAGTTTGCAGTAAAAACGAAATTTCTTCGCAAGGGATTGGAATTTTGAGAGTCTGACGTTGAATTCAAAAACATATAAATTAAGAAATACTGTCATTGTCAATCTGTGATCAAGTTTAAACACCAACTCATACAATATAAAGTATGTAATATAACAGGTAATGAATTGGTGGATGTAGCAAGTGGAGTGGTAGACACCCTATACTCTAGTACATTGAACTGAGGTTCAAATTTTACTAAGTACTCCATTTGAACCAAATTGCTAGCCCACATAAAATAAGTGCAATTTTTATACTAAAAAAAAATACACGTTCGCGTATAATTTTTTAAATTTCTTTGCACCATATTAAAAAGTTTATAAAGTACTTTAATTTGGTGTAAAAAAAACTTTAAAATGATGCTCGAAAGTATTATATTTTTTGATTAAAAAATTGCACAATTTTTTGGAGGGGACGAGCAATAATTGGGACGAAGGGAGTACAACTGAAATGTTGACTTTTGTTGAGAAAAAAAAAAAAAATTTGATGGATGTAAAATATCCAATCAAGTTGTGTTAGAATGTGGTCATCAATATATTGACCAAATTAAATATTTTACTATGAATCGATTTCTCCAATTTGGCCAAATGGGTCGCGAAGTCATTCCCCAAAGTCACCAAGTCCATCCTTAAAACGAGCAGCAATAGCCATACCCATCATGCTATTATTGCTAATAGCAGTGGTTGATTAATTTAAGAGATTGACTTATTCACGGCGGCTCCGTGATTCTCTTATTTACGGATTTGCGTGATCTAGGCCGTCCGTTTCGGTTTTGGACGGTCTGGATTTAAATGAAATTTTTCCAGGGAACTTTTCCTGAAAAATTTTATTTAAATTCGAACTGTCCAAAATCAAAATAGATGCTCGCAATTCACCTCCGTAAACAAACTATTCACGGAGACAGCCGTAAAATTAGGTATCATACTGGTGAAAGTTGGTTCTTTGTGTTGATATTACACCGGAAGCATTCATTTCTCATAGAATTTTCCCATGAAAGTCTTTCGCAGAAATTAATGGTAGTCACAAGTTGACTTGTGGAAAAACACAAAAAATACAAGTACGCAAATTAATGATCACGGAAGTCAAAGTAAGTTGCGTTATAAATCATCATACCCCAAAATTAGATTTTGTGTATATAATTTTGAAAATTGATTTATGCTCTCCCCTAATTGATACAAACACCCTTTCTTGTCTTTTAGTAGGTGAATTTTGAGAAATAGTTCCTACATGCATACATTTTTTGACAAATTTCAATGACTGTTTCATAAATTCACTCACTAAAAAACAAAAAAAGGAGTATTTGCATCAATTAGGGAGTGTAGATCACTTTCCATAATTTGTAGATAACCGAATATTCAGGTCAGCTTGCACACAACTTCACTAATTTCAGAGCACTAAAGTTAACGACTGAAAACATCATGTAGGGTGAGAGCAACGATGTTTTTGGCAGGGCAACTCATGGAGGTCTGTCAGATCTGTATTTTTTGGAAATTCTTTGGTGTGTCCATACTTGGTTGGAGTACATCTTATCGTCAGGGTATTTGTTGTCTTTTATCTCTGACTAGCACTTCATTTCTTTTGAAACTGCTAATTCTAGTTATGAATATACAGCAGATTGCGAGTGCCATTTGTAGACATCCCAAATTGGCTTAACGATTGTTTCAAGTCCCACATTAGGGACCATCCCGATGATGATATGGATACAGTGATTGCTGATTGACTTCTCATGAACCCATGGACTTATGGTAAGAACTTCTAGCCACTTAGAGGACCAAATCCAGAGCCAAATAGCCTTTTAGATAGAAATATAGAATCCTAGGGAAATCTATCTTTCGGCCGTGACATTGATCACGCGGCCACAACATCATTTCTTCACCATGAAACTTGTTGCTTGAAACTCTCCCTGATAGATCGATTAGCCAGCCGCTAGGTCTATCCCTCGGCCACAACATCACTTCCTCGGCTGCTAGATCCTTTACTCGGCCGCCAGATCATCTATTTTTCAGATTCTGGAACATTCTGTCAATCGTTTGATCCGTTCACAAAACCCTAGCAACCAAATCTTGATGCGTTCGAGCTATGTTAGAGGATTGTCATGGAGAGTTTGTATCACTCTATAACTCTAATTGCAATCATGTGTTTTGATTGGTTGGGTTGTGTCATCCCTATGCCTATATAAAGGAGCTTTTGGCTCTGAAATTGATAGACGAACACTCTCATCAGCCATGAAATTCTATAGAAATACTCTCTCAACTCCCCTCTATAAAAGCCCCAACCTTCTTAAGGCAGCCGTAATCCGACGATCAAACCCCCGAAGTGCAAACCCTAAACCTAGGGTTTTCAAGAAGTAAATCAATCAATCATCCCCAATCCGAAGCAATCAAGCCACTGAGGGATCAAGGTGGTGAGGCCCAAGGGCCTCTGGTTCAACTTATTTCTTGTTTTTTACATTTAATCATAGCATCTTGATTATCTATTAATCGTGTAATCTTGTGTGAGGAAGAACATCGGCTGGGAAATCAATCCCTCGGCCGTGACATCTATTCACTGGTTGCGGGATCCATCTCCTTAGGACAGTTTGTTTTATTCTACTTTCTGATGCATGCTTTCAATTACGATCTTAGTTCACCATTAACTGTTCAAAGGCTAATTAGTCAATCTATGTGTTAGAATTATGTAAAACAAATCTTAATTTTATATCGAACGACTACGGGCGAGTCTTACGACTGGGCAAGGAGGGGTGCCTAAAACTTGCTCCTTATTGTACTCTTGGCTCCTGTACCCGGAATCTCTATCTATTTTTGCTAGTTTTAATAAACTAGGTGGCGACTCTGTTTTGAGGATAACCGCTATCATGTGGCGATGTTCCTAGCCATGGGAGTATCCATGATTTTGGTTTATGAAGCAAACAACCAGACAATTAGCAACAAACAACGATGACTAATCTGTATGGCGATGCCCCGCTTCAGGGAGGTGTCTACACCATTGTTTGCATCAAACTCAACATCTTAATCGGGGTGAAAGACATTGACCGCTTTGTGTTTTTCTCGTTTTACAATAGTTAGATGATTAGTTTGACTTTGTCCAAGATATTTGTAATAAACTTCGTTATGTAAGTGCCGCTGAGCAGTTATTAATATTTCTTCTCAATTTTTGACAAAACAAAAAATAAAACTAACGATTGGACAAACTTTTCAATTATTCAATAGCCCCAGACTTTGAATATTTAGCCTCCGTGAAATATGAAAATTTTCGTATATTCTCCAAGACAGTGCTATAACTGTGGAGTCTTTTCTTCTTTCATTTCTTTTTTTCCCCCTCAAAATAAATCCATTTGCATTTTCTAAGTTGGACTCACACTCACTTAAAACTAGTATAATTCTACCAATATTTTTTATATGATAAATTAATTAACTTCCTTGTTTATTTTTTTGTGTATGTAAAACTTTTAAAATGTGTTTGTGGAAGATAAGAACCTAATAGAAGTTTTTTGGCTGAGTCAGAAAGGGTGGGGGACCTTGTAAGAAAAAAGAAAGGCCAGAGGTGGGAGTGGGTGTAGTAATCCTTCCCCAGGCGTACGTCACCATAGGGATTTCATATCTATGCTCCCGAAGAACCTAAAGAGCCATAACTTGTATCGCCCACCATGTACTATAGTACGCATAGCTGGGCAAAAGTTTGATAGGTGGCAATTCACCAAAAGCAACCAAAAAATTCCAAAGTAAATCGGGCAAAAACTTGAACTACATACTTTTAAAAAAAAGGTAAAGCCAAGAGACATATGAAAACTAGTGCTTTAATTGTCAAGTATACTACGAAGAATGGCATAGACTAGTAGGAAATACTATTCTGGCACAATATGAGGCGGGGTGGACATCTGATTAGCAGGTATGTAATTCCATAATTCTGTAACTCCTACAGCCTAGACACTGCTTAATTCTGTCCTAAAGGGACCTTGAACTACAAAGAGGTAAGGGAGATCATCGTGACATGGGGAATCAATCAATCAGTATTCTAAGCAAATGTGTTTTGCTTTCAAAAGGCTCTAATCCCTCATTCCTAAATTTTTAGATTTTAGATTTTTCTTTCTAAATTGAGAATTGAGAGAGAGAGAGAGAGAGAGAGAGAGAGAGAGAGAGATTTTAGGGAGATGGGAGTTGAGTTTTATTAGATGAAAAATATATATAAATATTACAATTTGTGGTTTAAAAACTAATTTCAATTTTGGTTTTATTCACACTTTAAATGTTTAATTCATAAAACTTAGATTTATGAATATACTCCCTCCGTCCCATTTTCATCGTCCAATCTCGGAATACTACAAATTTAAGGAAACATCATGATTACCTTTTCAAAACTTTACATTTCCAATAATACCCTTGAGTTGTTTTTCTGCCCTCAATTTGAATTTCCCACTCAAGCACTTACAGTTGGAGTCAGAAAATTTTGCTGGTATCAATCCCAAAATTATGGCAGGTTGTACCAAGTTTGGGTAAGTGTAGAAAGGCATACGGTACAAAATTTAAATTTCAAACTTTTCTCTTCCAAATTTGAGAGAAGGGTAAAATGGGAAAACTAAAGAATTTTGTGTCTTTGTCTCGTCAAATGGACAATCTTTTTGGGACACAAAAAAGGGGAATTTCGGACAAAGAAAATGGGACGGAGGGAGTATATGTCTTCCCATGCTTGGAATGAGAACAAAACTAGAGCGCATCAAACACAGGATTGGGAAAAATTATTTCATCATCGATCAACTAGCGTTGTGCTTGTTCGATGCATAGGGCTGGAAAAACACCAATGCGATTTTTTTTGAAAGGCAAAAATTTATTAAAAATGGGGAGAGGGGAAAGGGAAATCCAATAAAAAGTTGGATAGTACGTCACAAGAACTGAAGCCTAGCCCAAAAGGTCTAACATGGGAGTCCAAAAATAATACAATCTAGCCCATCCGGAACCCAAATAAATAACAAAGCCTAAACAAAACAAACAGGCCAGGGAAGACCCGCTCGACAAACCCAACCCCACAGAACCCTAGCTCGCTCCCAAACCATCGTCTCACAAGACACCATAAGCGTCACCACCCAACCGCATCACCATTAAGCAGATCCGATCACTCCCAGATGTAGAAGATTGGCAGTAAAACGGAACCCAACAGACCCACCAAGGTAAAACTAATGGCCTACAACGACAGAGAGGAAACCAAAGGTAGGGTAGTGGAAGAATAACATCTACCACCTAACATCGCCTCCCCATGAACCCCCTAGAACACAAACGCGAACAAAAGCTAGAACCATCACTGCCAAGTCAACCCCTCGTCCAGGTTGCACCTTCAAAGCGATCGCCGACCGAAATCAGCACACAAAGGACCAGAAGAAGCAAACTATTGGGATCGCATACCCTTCATGGCCATACCTCCAAACCTCTGCCGCCACCACCCATTTTGCCTACCATTTTTGCATAACTTGCAGAAAAGAGCAAAGAAAAAACAGCTCCCCTCCAAACTTCAAATAGATCGAACACCCAAGCACCACCAGCCGCCGACTACCACCACAACCATCCGAACCACCTGAAACCGCTAGACACAACAGAGGAGCCAAGAAACCTCCAGCTAGAGGCGAAGAGAAGTGGGTCCTTGTGAAGACTCATGTAAAAAAAATCTCTTTTTTAGAAAATTGTGCTTTGATTTACTTTGGTTATTTAATTGATGTGTCATTGTGTGTATGGGACTTATGGAGAATAGTTGAACTTTGAGAGTTTTGGTGTTTAAATGACGTGTGGAAGTGTTGGTAGCAATCGGGGTTTGATTTGATGAATGTTGGCAAAAAATTTCAAATCTATCCGTGGTGTACAGGCACAGCTTTTCCATGTATAGGTACACCTCAACCATAATCGAATGTTGAGTTTTCTGGGTACCTGTACTGGTACCGTCATTTCCCAATACCGGTACACCCTGTATAAATTCTGAAATTTCAGCACGCATATAGACACTATAAATAGACCACTTGTGTTATTTTTTCACTCCAAGACCTCGAACTAAACCCTAAAAATTGCCCATCCACCTTCTCTCTTCAATTCTTCACCCAAATCCTTGGATTTGCATCTCAAATACCACCAAATCTTCAAGATCTATGCTAATCTTTCAAATGTCAACCGGGTTTCGAGTTTCTCATCATTGGAGGTGAGATTCATGAATTTTGCTTCTCTTTTTCTCTCTCTTCTCAAACCCTAGCTTGGATTCATATATTGATACATTTTTGGATAATCTAGGTTGTAGATCTTGTGTATTGCTTTGAGAAAGCTTGTTTTGGATGGATCTTTGCTCGATGTACTTAGAGTTTTGCTCAAAACCCACTTTGGTAGGGATTTCTTACTCTTGTTTTGCATTTATGCGGTGTTTGTGTAGCTAGATCGTGTCTTGCTTCATTGTTTGAGGTTGTTCCTTTTATTTTTGAAATTCTGCTAAACTGGTCAATGTTTATGGGGCTTTTTCATCATCTTAAACTCGAAAATACATTTTGGTTCCTTCATATGAAATAGAGTAGACTTAGAACCCATTCTAATGCCATTGGAATCACATGAAACCATTGAGAATTGAATAAATGGTGGATTTTAGAAATCAAGTCACGAATCTGTCTCATTTTCTGTAACGCTCCGAATTTTTGGGAACGTTAAATAAGCATTTTTATTAAAAACTTTAAGTAGAGTCTGGCTCATTATTTCATTATAACTCCCATGAGAGTACTTTAATTACAAAAAAGGAGGGGAAACTATGGTTCCTAACTTAAAAAAAAAAAACTTCAGCTTCGTCTACTCTTCCATCCTAGCCAGCTCTTTGGCTCCGAAAGCCTTCAATGGGTACCGTTCTCCCTAGTCATCTACAAAATCTGACACATTATACTAGCGTCGCCACCAGTATAATATATCAGGGTCACCAAAGGTAACACCTTGAGTTACGAGAGCTTAGTAGAATAATCCATACCCACAAACCCATAACTTACAAACAAAAGATCATAAAGTTAACGATTTCCACATAGCACATGCATATTTAACAAAACAGCTAACAATAACACATCTACATTCACTTTCCAAACTAACGTTTGTGTCCATGATTTTTTGTGTTTCTCCTACGCAACTCATCGTAGACTGTGTCATCGTTTTCACTTTTCTTTCCCAAATCAATATTTCAAAAATCATTTAAACACACCCAACCCCGGTTCCGCTGCTCCGGGTTCCCGAGTATCCTCACAATGGTTCTGCCGCTTTGGGTTCCCATTGGCACACAAAACATTGAATTTGGCATTGGCTCTTCTCCACGGATAACCAATCCACAATTCAAAACCCTCGGTTCCACCGCTTCGGGTTCCCGAGTATCCCACAATGGTTCTGCCACTCCGGATTCCCATTTGGGTTTTCGAAAATCATTAAAGCAATCGCGTTGCCTCCTTTCTCCGGATAACCAAACCACAATTCATCCATCGGTTCCGCCGCTCCAGGTTCCTGAGTATCTCCACAATGATTCTGCCGCTCCGGGTTCTCATTGGGTTTTTTCGAAAACATTTTCACAAACACACACCACACAATGCACTGCCAAGTCTGGCCCCATTGTAGTTTCAAAACTTATCTTGCCTTTAACACACCCTAAGTGTCATGTTTCTACTCTCTCGATTTTTGTGTCTCATTTTCATGCAAGACTCAGCGGTAAGACTTTTCCACGTACGTACACATAAATTATTCATTGTAATCCTAAAACTAAACTAGCAAGATCATCCAACTCTATTTTATCTATCATGCTCAAATCTCAACTTAAGCATAACGCCATATGTACGGACACCTTTGGAGTCTTATGCTTTATCACACAACCACAAGTAATGCAAGTAATCATATATGCATTCTCGTAATCATCCTTAAGATCAAAATACGAAAACTTTCAATCAAACGTTAATTCTTATCTTTCAAATTTCGTTCTTTATTTCTTTTTAGGAAGTTCAAAACAACATGTTTTTCCGGAAAATAAAGTCAAAAAATTCAGCATACTCCCCTTCCTTTTCAAATATTTAGTAAAACACTTTTCAAGTTCTCATGTATTTCAACATACAAAAGATAAATCATATAGTCTAATTAGTGCAAGGATGAACTACGTATACTAAAAAGTAGGTATGGAAAACCTACCATTCTTCTTGGCGGTAGTGGTGACTACGGAAAGAAAGTTGGAAATCAAACGAAATAACTTCCTACGGCAAGCTTCCGGTAGCTTCAAAAGAGAAAGGTTTCTCTCGAAACTAGTTTTTGGCTAAATTACTAAACTTTTTGGATCGAGAGGGTGGTTGAGTGGTGGTTTAGTGGCAGCTTAGGATGAGTTTCTTGAAGAACTTGGGAAGAACTTCAAGAACACCAAGAACAAGAAAGAACACTAAAATTCTAGAGAGAGAAGTTGAAAGGTTGGAAGTTGTGAGGTAAATGGCAAGGATGTGGTGCTATTTATAGCAAACATCTTGGCTATTACCCAAGGAATAGAATTTTCCCTAGCATTTATTGTCCAATGGGTAAATGGGCAATTATGATAGGTATGGCCTAGGAATGGGTTGTAAAGTAGCAATTAGGCTTAAGGCTAATAGATAACTTGTGGAAGTGTCCAAAACAAATGCACCCACTCACTCACTCTCTCTCTCTCTCTCTCTCTCTCTCTCTCTCTCTCTCTCCCATGGGTCCATATATATTTTATATATATACATAGGAAGAATCTAGGAAAGTAACTTTGAAAAAGTAATTAGGTTCAAAGCTATTAATCCTAGGTTTGCATGCATGAATACCTACAAGGAATCTAGGAAAGTTATCTTTGAAAAGTAATTAGGTTCAAGGCTAGTAATCCTAGGTTTGCATGCATGAACACCTACAAGGAATCTAGGAGAGTAACTTTGGAAAAAGTAATTAGGTTCAAGGCTATTAATCCTAGGTTTGCATGTATGAACACCTACAAGGAATCCAGGAAAGTAATTTTGGGAAAAGTAATTAGGCTCAAGGCTATTAATCCTAGGTTTGCATGCATGAACACCTACAAGGAATCTAGGAAAGTAACTTTGGGAAAAGTAATTAGCTTCAAGGCTATTATTTATAGGTTTGTATGCATGACAAGTCTAGGTTCACTACTTTTGGAAAAAAAATAATTTGATTGCCTTCCTAGGTCTAAAAAGTTCAAGAACTAAAAAAAACTCAAATATTTAATGAAAACTTTATTTACCAAAAATCAGGGTCGTTATATTTTCTGGGTTCGTGCCTGATTTCAAACGCCATAACTTCCTCATTCGATGTCCGTTTCATGCAAAATTTATATCAAATCGAAAATCTTGACGTCGATCAGTTTTTCATTGCCACCAAAATCGCCTTAAAACTCTTAGTACACAGAGAGTTATGGTTATTTAAGTGGAGGTGTGTTGGTCTACCAATGTCTGCTGGCTATTCCTAAGTTGTTTTCGTTCCTTGTTATGACTCCCTAAATAATTAGAACATATTTAGGTCACTCTCGAGTATGATTGCTTGTGTCCTAATGACTCATATCCTCGTGCCTCATCTTGTTGAGCTTCCTGGGTTCCCTTGGCAATCGTTCTATAAGATTCTTGTTTAGAAACTCGCTAACTATGTGTTGTGGAGTCGTTGTGGGTTCGATACGTGACGTAGGGCATCATGATAGACTTAGAGGAATAACGTGGTACTTAAAGTATTTATCAATGTGCAATGGGGTGTACTTATGAGTTTGTCTACATCGTTAATGATGTAAGAATGAATGTGAACTTAGGAAGCAATGTTTGCTTATATACGGATTGATAATGCATTTGTGTTTACATGAGTTGTGAATTTTGAATTGAAGCAACGCAAGGTGTGATAATGCGAAAACTCAGGTGACGAGAATTCGATGTGACACAAGGGGTGGTAACACAGTTAAATGTCTCACATTATGAAAAGAAGTATGATTGACTATAGAAGTTTGTGTTGGTATTTGTACTGTTGGTTGCTTGAGATTGTGGCTGTTGAGAAAGGGAATTAACGATTGATCCTATCAAGGTTTATTTAAAGAAAGAAATTCGAATATTGAAAAGATGATTTTTATCGAAAATCCTCCGGTATTCTTGAGCGAATCAACGGATCCGGTATTTGGGCACAAATCAATGGACTCTGGCATTTAAGCTCGAATCAATGGAGCCTGACCTGTAATGGTCTTGAGTTTTCTCTAAATTGTTTCTTTGAAAAGCAAAAAGGAAAATTCTATGAAATGGGATTCTATGGTGAAAGGTATGAAATGAGGAAGTTGATTATGACATTCATTCGAAGAGCTATTAGATGGTTGCACAGTTGTTGTAAATTGTCAAATTGATATGAGTATTAAATACTGCATCTAGATGACGTGTGAATAGTTAGGGTTATCTCTGAGACGTTCGAAATCCCGCAAATTCTAAATTCATCAGTTTATTTTGGTAGCCCCTCTTATGTCTCATGTTAATTTGCTTATTGAGTCTCACTCACGTTTGGTGCATACTTCATCGCATTTTCATATAACTTGAGTATAGATTTCTCTACTGGGTTAGTATAGTTTAACCTATCATTTTTAGGTACCAAACAAGGAAGTTGGCATGGTTTGCATTGCGTGTTTGTTGATCATAGGTTTCAAAGGTATTAAAGAAGCGATAATTGGCATTTGTTTTGAAAGTAGTATTTGGAAGAATGATAAATGTAAAACTGTAATAATATTTTGGTATTGATAACTTGGGACTTCAAGCCAAGCTTGTATCTTTTAAATTTAAATTTGTGAACAGGGGAAGAAATGTCATTTGAGTATTATCGGTACTTCAGTAGAGATTCTATTTATTGTAAATGATTATTATTTATGTTTAAAATCGAGGGCATGACAGTCCCAATGCCACACCCTCCTACATGGTAGAGGGCGGTGGACCAGATCCAGAGTTCAAAGACAAAACGCTCAGCGATGGGCAAAGAGCTAGATCCGGGTCGTCGAAGTAGAAACACAGAGGGAAGAAGTTGAACCAGGAGAAGAGAGGAGGAGAGACCTGCCCCCACCCCCCAACCCAAGCAAAAAAACCCTAGTCGGCTATGTTTTAGGTAGAGAGGAGGAGGATGAAAAAGTCTAGAGAGAGAGAGCTTTTAGAAACGTATAGTTACCAATGTGATTTTTTTGATCCTGTACATTAAACATGCACAATGCTTGTTGAATCCTAGCCAGGGGTGCCTCTATCCATATGTTTTTTAAATTTGACTTAGCTCCCAATAAAGTCATGGCTCGAACTTTGGATCTCTTGACAGCCAAACCACTTGGGAGTAAGTCATGAACAATTGGAACCAAATAGAAGTTACAATAGCATAATATTTATTTATGTGGAGGTCCAATATGGCTTTTATAATTGAAGAATATCGAATTTAATTTGTAAGAAATTCAAGTAACAAAACGTTGTTTGAAAATAGCTAGGATACTTATATCCGACTATAGTGTTGCGTGCTTTCAGTACGTTCTAGGGATGAAATAATACTGAAAATTTCTTTCTAGTGTATAGCAATGTATTTTCTTCTATTTCTTCAATAACTTCAAAATTCCACGTGGCACTCTCGTCTCCTCTCCTCTCTCATCCATTTCATAGTTCCTTCAATTACCATGGAAAATCAAATAAGAAAAATACGCATTAGTAATGGAATTCAAAATGCATAAATCAGCACTGGTAATTAAAAAAAGTAACGTTTATGCATGTTCGATTCACGGGGACAACATAAAAATCGTTAGAATAATTTTTATCATCAAAAAATTGGGAGAATTTTTTTTATTGCCTCATATATCAAATGGGCACAATGCAGTTGAGTTTGCCCCTACAGATCGAGAAATAATATTTCTCGATATTCGTTGAAGCTGATTTTTTACAAGGCCCCATAAAATAATAATTTAAAATTAATGGGTTTTCTTCTAAAATTTTGTGGGACCCAGAGTGAGCCCCGCATGAAATATAGTGTACCATGTTGTGGAACAATATAGTGTACCTATCTTTATTGTATTTTGCAGTTAACATCAAAATCTTGGGTTTGTTTTAATTAACTGCTAACTTTAAAGGATGATATATAGGTCCATAGAGTAGTCATGGCTTTCTTCAAAAGATCTTAACTCTTTTTCTTTTTTTTTTGTCAAAAAGTGACAAGATTGTATTGATAAACGCAAACAGCACTTATAAAACGGAGATTATTACAAAGAACTTCGACAAAGCCAAACTAATCGTCTAACAAATAAAAAACAATTAAATCACAAGGCAATTGATGTCTTTCATCCTAACCCAGACAAGGCATTATGCAATAACGACACTTTTAAACTGCCTAACATTTAATTAGGAGTCTCAAACGAGAAAAAGTGCAAAATTAAGGATAAAAGACACCAAATACCCAGACAATCAGATGCACTCCACCCAAGTATGAACGCACCAATGAACTCCCAAGGACTACAGATCTGCAAGCCGCCACGGGTTGCCTCGCCAAAGACATCGTGTAGGGAAAGAATGCTGAAGCACAGATATTGTTGTGAAACAATCTCGATTGAGAAAACCCGATCTGTAGACAAAATTCGTCCAAAGACAAAACTAATAACTCTCATTGAATGAGAGACAAAACTCTCGTAGAACGAGAGACAAAGCTCTCACAGATCAAATGACAAGTCGTTGATCGGGAGAGATAGAAGGGAAAAAACAAAAATAAAGAAAGGGAGTCGGTAGTACCATGGCCTCCCCCTCCCACCGCCGCATACGGGTATGGAACCCATGGGGAGGAGAGGAAGGGAGAAAATCAAGAAGTTGTGATGGCTAGAGTGGAGAGAGATAGGGTATATGATTTTTTTTTTTTTATTAAGATCCTAATTAATGACGTAGAACATCATTGTCTACCAATAACCGGACATTTTCTTTCTTAATGAAAAAAAAAATGATTTTCCTTTGTAACAAACTTGCAGAGTACGTAATATTACTCCTATATTCATTGAAAATGTGGAATGAAGGAGACATGGTGTTAAATTTACTTTTCATATCATAGTAAAAAAGATACAAATGCGATGTCCGTAGAAACATCCATTAACTACGATGTTCATATGCAATCCTTGTATATCACAAGTTTTATGCTCGTGGGACGGGGCCAAAATTTTTGCGTAAGGAACGAATATACGCAATCAAAAAATTAAAATAAAGAGAGACAAAAAGGTTAGTATATACATAAACTTAGTATTTGATTAAATGACAATATTAATCCATTACTTACACTTTTATTTAATTTTCGTCCATAGCTAAGTAATTTTTGTTAGTGTCCTTATTTGGTTTATAAGAAATGAAATTAAACCTCATTATGACCAATTTTAGTAAAATGTTGCTTCATGGATCGAAAAATATTAAAGTTATTATTCTTAACTTTTTAGTAGGTGGCTGTGGCTCAATTCTTGAATTCATGAAAGATAACATAATCAAAATCATCAAATTGTAGTGCTATGTTTGGTTATCCCTATAGTTTCAATGGTTTGTGTTGGTCCCAATTTTATTAGCCTCCTGTTTGGCTGTTTTTCTATTCCTTTTATATTCATCCAATGCTTTATTAGAAGCTTTTCTCTTCTTCCCTAACCCATGTCTCAATATCTTGGCGTTAGGTTTGTTTATTTTTCTTAATGTAATCCTATCAAGTTTCTAAATAATAAACTTTTTTTTGCCAGTCAAAAAAAAAAGTGTAAATTTCACTAACCTCCCCTGAGGTTTCTGACAAATGCAGGAACCTCCCCTGAGGTTCTAATAATTGCACTGACCTCCCTTACTTTACAAACTATTATTCAGATTCCCCCATTCCATTAAATCCACACTAACACCGTTAGTATTATCTACTAAATGACTAAAATGCCCTCAAATATAATGTAAACTATAAAATCAATTCTTCTTGTTCCATTTTTTTTCTAATTGGAATTTTTTATATTAAATTAGAACTAACTAAATATATTTGGTCAGATTACCTTGATTTCTACATATTTTTCATGAACAAAGTCAATGTATCTTCTTCTTTTTTTTAATTTTTATGTTTGTGTGTTAGTTTTTTTCTTTAATTGACTTGTGATTTAATATTTAACAATGTCATACTTGAGTTATACATACTTTGGTCAAGCTTGTATAATGAGTTATGCATTTTGATAATTGATCACAATCTATTTTTTCCTCTCTTACGTGGGTTTTGAAAAATAAAAGACGCATGTGAATGCCTAATCCCACATACAAAAAAATTATCGTGTATTTTTTAATATGTTTTCCGACTAAATAAATTCGGTATAAAAAATTCTTTAATCTTTTTTTATTTTTCCTTCTTATTTTCCCTATTAGTTCATTAGTAATAATTGTGTTTCATCTCTAATGCACTAGTCGGGCGGGGGGGGGTGTGGCAAACGCAGAAGAAAATTTTGGAGAATGATCAATGTGTAAATTATATTGAGATCATTTCTTAGAAAAATTGACATATAGAGTAATGTTTATTTTTATTAGTACGTGTCCTCCATTTGAAAAATCACACTTTAAAGAGGGAAAAAATGACTATGATAATGTAAAATGCATGATTAATTATTCAAATTCGACGAAAGTTTGTATAATTGAGTCTAATTTTATGTTGAAGTTATCTTATATAACCAGTATAATGTTACTTTTAATATTTTAAACTTCAATTAAATTACAAACAAGAAGGAAAAAAGACATGATCGTTTAGATTAGTAATATTCAAGGGCATTTCAGTCAATTAATTACAAAAACTAATGGTGTTAGTGTGGATTTAACGGAATGGGAGAATCTGAATAATAGTTTGTAAAGTAAGGGAGGTCAGTGCAATTATTAGAACCTCAGGGGAGGTTCCTGCATTTGTTAGAAACCTCAGGGGAGGTCAATGAAATTTACCCAAAAAAAAATCATTAAATTACACAATATTGTAAGTAAAAGTAGGCAGCAGCGTGCCAAAATTAAGTATTAAATCATGCCAAAATCCAAAAGATATGCATGATTCTTGTCAAAGTGGGCTTAAGAAAGTTCTTTTTTTGTGTATTCCTTTTTTGAGAGCAAGTAGTGTACGCGTCCGGACGATGCACATGAAATTCACCGACATTAATCAGTTCAAAAGACCTTTGTGTCTAAATATATATCTGTCTTATATAAGCACTAGGGTTTTTCCGTACCTGAAGACACGACGTAACACATTTTGAACACAACTAAAATGAATTACAAAATTATTGACCACCTCCGCCAACAAAGCTGATTTATACGGGAAGTTTTTAAAAAAAAAAAATAGGTTCAAACAGAGTTCTTTTAGTGCATGCACGTGCCTGAAGACGCGGATCGAACAATCAGCACACATGCAAATCAATACTGTAACCATGAACAAAGTATCAACCTATTTATGTAACACCGAGAGGTCGTTCAAAATTTCAAAACACAGAGAATATATGGAACATTTGGTCTTCTTCTTCTTCTTTTTTTCTTTTTTTGTTTTTTTGGGGGGGTGGGGGGGTCGTCATTGCAAAATCAAACCTCAATCCCAAAGGTAGACAATCCCGTGACAAATTGGACAATGGTGGGAGCTTTGCAATCGAAATAGCCATTTAAACTAAGGGATAAAATGGAGTACGTCAACCTGGTTTCGAATCGGCTGCGATTGGGAGTGTGTATTCAAGAGAAGGAGAGAGCGTCTGAAATAAACTTGCTTCATCATTGAAATGATTGAGAGAGATGAGGAGGAGTCATTGATTGGATTCATGACCAAAACTGATCTAGAGGGGTATTCGTTCTCAAGGGGTGTTCGGTCTCGAAGAAAATCACAGGGGGACATCGGCTTTGGGAGCAGAGAGCTAGAGAAGATGAGAGAAAGAGAGTCATAGGATTTATGAAACAAATCAATAGTTAGGATTTATAAAGAGATAAGATTTGAAAATTGAGTTTCCTTATTATATAGATTTTCGTAACTTGAAGAGGGGAGTGCCACAAACTCCAACCATTTTTGGCTTATATAGTACTAGTGATAACCCGTGCCTACGGCACTACGCATCCCAGTTGGATAGGGATGACAGTTGTGTGATTTAGGTGAAAATCATGCTCACTTAACCGAGAAGTGAGAGGATGCATTACAGCCTTTAGATCAAATGAATCTAAGCCGTTCCAACAACTTGTTCCCACACCCTTCTGTTTTATAATAGAGATTTTCTTTTTGCTCAGTACGCCCAGTTCTTTCCTTTTCAAAGTGTTAAAAGAGGATAGGAAGGAAAAGAAAGCAGTGCGCAACTGTAAAGTACTTGAATCCAAACATTTTCATTTGGAGTTCTCAAAACCCCTACGCAAGATTTTCAATAAATTTTCTCTATCTATTTCTCTCCACTTATTATACTTTAAAACCTCCCTCAAAACCCAAACCGAACAGGGTCTGTCTTGCAAAGCTGGAATCCAACTAGTATAACGTTTGGTAAAAAGAGAGGTCTCTGGTAAGACTTGAATAATTGGACAAGGTGTGAAGAGTGAACATTCTAGTATGGGTTGAGAATATAGTAACTCTACCCTTTCTTAAGGTATTCAGTGAATGTGATTAAAGTTCTACTAGGTCAGGGAGATTTTTGACTGCAATGGAAGTTCATGTAATCTCACTGTAACTCAAAATTGCAAATGGGATTTGGTCAACAATCACTAATTTAATCATCTAGATTTGATTGGTGCTAATTAATTAGGCTGGCTCAGTTGACTATGACTTTTCCATCTCACTAAGATCTCATTACATCAAACATTTGTCTCGTACAGAGAATGACAGGTAAAAAATTATGGCCGGCTACTTTCACCTTACAGAATGTGATTCAATTAGATAGATATCAACATTCAAATAAGATGAGTATTGCATGAATAATCAACATAACAAGACAAAAAAAAAATATTTGAACATTCCTGATTACGAGTAAACACTTGCGGTGAGGTATACAAGTCTTCAAGTTCTCTAATGTCTATTCCAATGACTTGAGGGAAGCCTAAGACAAAAGGTCCTCTCTTTGTCTTTTTTTAAGTGTCCATTATGGTATTACGTGTCATTTTCAATGATTTGTATCTCTCGACGTATATTATGTTTTATGTTTTTAATATCATTGTTTTATAGATTTAAATAATTGAGATCTATAAAACAAAATTCATATTGCATAACTTTAACAATATATATTAAGGGACATAGGCAATTGAAACTAGCACGCAAAACCGTAGTAGATATTTAAAAAGGGATGGAGGGAATATTTGATTTTCACTCTCATTTTTCACCCCAAAAAAAACTCATTTTTGTCATCTTGTTACATGAAATTACAATTTTGTCCTTCCAAAAGTGAAAGAGTATAGAAAGGTTTATCTTATAAATTCAAATCTAAAAGTGCAAAAATAAGTGTGGTTTATATAATAAAAAAAAAAAGGAGATTGTGAAAATCGGTACCCTAAACAAAATGGGTCATTTAAATATTAGTCCTCCGAGCTAGTGTTGGTTATGTCTTCTCCAAATAATTTTTTGGGGTTATTATTTCATCCCGAAATTCAAATAATTAGAAAACTACCCTTCTTTAATTATTTTCGCGTTTTCTTGTTATCTTATATAGCACAGAACTTTGAGATGGAATTTTCAAGTTCAAAGTCCTCACCGTAATTATGGAGATATATTCTAAGTACCAAATCTCGTTATCAAATCTTTCCCATTATACAACATGCCATTCGGAAAAATCATTGATAATGACCCGCATTTGTCAACATCATCCCCTCCGAAAACCATTCGAACCTGTGCATGATCACCATCCTCCTCTTGACATCATCCGTTCCACCATGAACAATATTATCATGTTTTTGCACGATCATTGGTAGTTATAAGCAAAAGGGTTTCTAACTGTTCTATTGGTAAAATTTTGGTTGGGCCGTGGAGTGTTCAGAGTGGATGAAACGTTTTTTACTTTTCTTTACGGTATATTTGCGATGGTTCCTTCATGCTATATTGTGTAAATGCTCTAAACGTATTCATGACATATGAGTAGAATCCTTCAATTTGTCATATTTCTTACGAAAAATTGGGGAAGACTGAAGGTTTCCTCTGTAAATATACATATCGAAATATTGATAATGGTGTTGTATTTGAGTTGATTCCTTTTTGGTATATTTTTGTTGACTCCTTCATGGTATATTTGAGTCGATTTTGTTTCTCATGATACATTTGCGTAAAATGATAGTTCATGTTATATTCTTATTTTGTAATGCTCTATGATATTGGGGTTCCTTTGTTGTTTCAGGAGTTTCTCTAAGATAGCCAGTGGGTTCAAAAAAATGCTGGATAAGAAGGCATTACCTTGCACTCCTTCTACAACAGGATCATTCGAAAACATATTTTTCTAAAGAGTTTACCATATTTGAAGAGTTTGGGATTATGTTGTAAATGCTCTAAACATATTCGTGATACACTTAAAGTGGAATTCTTCAATTTGTCTTTTTTTTCTTACAAAAAAATTGGGAATAGTTGAAATTTTCCTCTATAAATGCACTCAACATATCAAATAATCTACCATGTTTACTAGTGTATACTTAAATTTTACCATAATTTTTGGGTGATGACTCACATTTGTCATATTTAACATGGTTCTCCACGAATTTATCATGTTTACGGTAACAACATCAATTTTCACGATAATTTTGCATAAATAATCCATGAAAAATATGATCGATTTGAATATTCACCATGTTCAAAAATATTTTCCTTGGTAATTATGCAAAAACATTTCATGTAATACATTTCAACTTAAAATCTACCATTAATGCTGAACACATTCACTTATCATATGTAAACTTACCATGAAATTCTAATAAATTAACCATGAAACCTGCTTCTATGGTTTTTGAGTTTACCATGGATGGTTGAATTCACAAATTAACCGTGAAACCTGTTTTAACTTGTAATTTACCATGAATGATGTAAATATTTACCAATCATAAAATGGTATAGTGTTAAGTGTGAAGACGATTTGGAGGCTTCTGGAAATCTGGTCCGGACCAAAGTGATGTTGGTCCAAACCATCGCAAGCAGAGTGAAG
>BPLS01000498.1:1027485-1146163 GCA_019656275.1 Rhododendron kiyosumense | reverse complement strand
TATATTATTAAAAGGGTAAGATAGGTAATTCACCATTTAAAAGGATGAATACATAACTGTTCAAAATGACCGGGATGAATACTTACGTGAGATGAGATCTGAGGATGAATTTTTAAGTCCCCCAAAAAAAAAATTAGCTTTTATAAAAATCATTTTTGTAACAAACAACTTTATTAAAAAACAGTTTTGTAAAAAGTTTTCTTTTTCTAAAAACTACTTTTTGAAAAAAAAAATTATTTAGATTTTGAAAAAAAAATTAGCTGTTGGAAAACATTTTATTTTTTGAAAAAAGGAATTTTGAAAAATATTTTTCTAAAAAATTTTCTAGTAAAAATATACTTTGAAATAATGAAAGTTTTGAAAATAGTTTTTTTAAAAAAAAAAAAAATTGGAGAACTTTTTCTGAAATCAACTATTCAAAAAAAAATAGTTTTGAGAATTCTTTTTTGAGAACAATTCCTATATCATCAAACTACTAGTGGATGCCCGTGCCTGAAGGCACAGCGTAACGTATTCTTGACCCAAAAGGGAATAGAATTAGAGAAAATAGAAAAATAATAGATGACAATAGGTACCCCGTTTTGTTAAATGTCAAGTGAGCCCGTCCATGTTAAAGCACAATCAAAGTCCAAGAAAAATCAAGCTCAACGTAATAATTTATTAACTCCAACACGTGCAATAAGACCACATGCGCGCCCCTACACATTTTATAGGCACAACACAAACAATGATGCCAAAAGCCCCAAATTACCTCGGCAGAGAGGAGAGTCGAGTAACCCATAGCAGCTATATAGCAATTACAACTTCACGGCAATCATCAATAAAGTAATATATTCATATCATCAAATTATTGGGACTAACACATTCATATCTCTTTGAGGCATTATCGGTGTTGAGTTCAACTCTATGCAAGTGGACGGTGGAGCCCCAAAGATTAGTTGAGGTGCGCGAAAATTGACTTGGACATCTGAATTATCAAAAAGGAAGCACATGAAAGGAAAACAAAACTGTTCTTTTTTTTTTTTTTACTCCCATTAACAAATAACATCTTCGACTGCAAAAAAAATTCAGGTCCTTACCCTTGAATCATTAAGGATTGACCGAAACCGACCATGGGTCAGAATTATAATCAGAACCCCAACTATATTTGTAACGTCCCAATTCGGGTCGTTACAATATTGATCATAATTTAGCGAATCAAAATCTAACTGACAACCGGTCTCAAATTCCTAATCACACAATTAACTCATAATAAATAGTAAAGCCTTCATTATGGATAAGCAAAATTTGTATTAACAAAGAACTGGAAGACATGTACAATTACGCAGGTCATACACCAAGCAATACACATTTAAGAATATAAAACTCAATATCATCGCAAACCAAACCACTAATTCAATTAACACTAATACTGTCATGACCATAGAAAAGCTCCAAAAACAGTATCGTGGATTTAGTGATTGCCCATGCCTAAAGGCAAGACACAATACACCAATAAAAAAAAAAAAAGGCGCGACAAAACATTTTTTATTACAACTTAAAAAAATTTATCCATGGAGAGAAACAACGTACTTCTCCAGACAACATGACACGAAATTGCCTCAAAACATCTAACCTAGAGAGAGGGAGAGAATGTGTAGACACATTAGAATAACGGGAAAATAAAAAGATTTGATTACCTCTTGTTTTGACAAAGCAGAGGTAATCACCCTCTCTCTTTCTCCAATCAAAGTAGGAAGGAAGCTAATTTGCTTACGAATTAGATTATAAGGAAAACTTAGATTCATCATTGAAGGAAAACGTATGTGAATGCTACTCCGTTTTAAGGAAACAATGTACTTATTAATTTTAAAAAAACAAAGAATGTTTCCTTTTAGTGTATGAATCAAAAAATGTTTATTTCCTTTTTGAATGTAGAAAAATCAACCTAAAAGGAAATTATTGAGTTGGATGTAGGAAAATTAAACACGAAAACCTTTTTAAGAAAACAACGTAAAAGCAATCAATTGAAAAGATTTGCTGGTCATAAGGTTAGGGGAGTTTATATTAGAAAGTATATTAGGAAGTATTCTCTTGATCGGACGGCTACAACTAACATGAAATATTGATCGGATGGTTGTAGAGGGTGCTGGGTTTATATGTATAGACAAAAACCGCTCTGTTTTATAATATAAATTTTTTAAAACAATCACTTCTTTGTTAATTCTACCTAATCCCATCCCCCCCCATAATTTAGCACCCCTATATAGGGATAATTTAATACTCCCTCCATCCCTTTTTAAATACTCACTATGGTTCTACCTGCCATTTTTAATAGTTTATATCTCTCGACGTATATTATGTTTTATATTTTTAGAATTATTGTCCTATAGAAAAAATTGAGCTCTATCAAACAAAATTCAAATTGCATATTTTTAACATTATACCTTGAAAGATATTGGCAATTGAAAATAGCCTAAGAACCGTAGTTGTAACGCCCCAATTTTCCAAGGGATTTCGGGCGCATTATTCATAATATATGCAAAATTTTAAAAACTTCTGGCCCCATATTTATCCATATACAAAAATTACAATTTCAAAATAATACAAAAATCTATGTACATTTCATTTAACAAAAACAACTCCAAAGCGATTCCAGTTTTGACACAGATTCCAAGCAACGTAAGCCCAACCTCCGTTCTAGGGGTCCCACCCGTATCAACTGTTCCACCGTAGAAACCTGCACGCTCTGGCAAATTGATCGCCGAAATAAACGATTTACCAAGATACAGACGTATTCGTGAGTAATAAATCACCCAATAGAATAATCAAACCCAACCACCCCTCCTACTTTACAGCAAGAAGGTAACAAGATAATATTGAATCGAAGAAATCAAACAGAGATTTTACACATAAACTAGTTTGTTACTATCCATTAACCTAAGTGAACTCTAAGATCTTCTCATCAAGATCCTTTTCTCCCATATCCACTAACTATGACCGTGTCATGGAAAATCCCCCCTTGCTTGTTCTGCACCAGTGTCCTAAATGAATTCACCTAAGTTATGTACCTCGCATGAATTCATTTAAGACCATAGCAGGGGGCACGATTACCCTTTGGAACTTTCCATGGCGTACCATACGTAAGGGTCACCACCATACTTAAGCCATTAGCTATGACCATGTCATGGGACAATCCCCCTAGCTGGTCTTGCAATGCACAATTACCCTTTAGAACTTCTCATGGCGTACCATACGTTAGGGTCACCACAATAACATCACTGGGCCCCGCAGGTCACCCTTAGCCAGCCAAATCACAATCCACAATATCACAACTTCAATACTTTACCATTTTCCCATTGACTTAGCATCGTCTATGTGAAAAAAAAATCTGAATAATAATTAAGACAAAAATGTGAATTCTATTCGCATACCACCCCATGTCTCTAGAGTCCAATCTAACATTCAAATCAACGATCGATGCAATATAATAATTAAATCAAATAACAAGCAACAGTATCGGTGCAATTTACAATTAATCAAACAATAATTAAGACAAATAACAAGCAATGCAATCACATAACTTTTTACGAATGGGCCGTTGCCCTTAGTCTTGTGTGGCCAAGAAGTTAATAATTAAGCAAGAAACTTTTGTCTAATTAATAAGAAGGAAAATATTAATTTGGTCAAAAATTAATAAGCCTAGGCTTATACTAGTTTTATTTAATAACCATAATAAATACAAAAATAGACAATATTATTAAATGAAGTAGCATGACCTTAAAACGAGTCATGCGGTCCTACGCAACGTGTTCGAGTATCAAAAGTGGGTCTGGAGGGTCGCGAGATTATTTTAAATAAAGGTATGTCAAAATAATTAGGAAATAAATAATTTCATAATAAAAAATATGGGTTAGGTAATTAAGAACTAGAAAAATATTTTAGGCTCTTATTAATAATTTCTAAAAAATTAGATTGATAAAACAACTAATTAAATACATCAATTAGGTAAAATTATTAGTATAATTATCAAGACCTTAACAAGAGTCCTAAAGGTCCTATGTAACATGTTTGGGTGTCAAAAGTTTGATTCGGAAGGTCGCGGGATGATTTAAAATAAAGATTTTAACGAAAGTTGCCGAAAGTAAAATAAATAGATACTCCCTCCGTCTCTTTTTTAGAGTCAACTATTCCATTTTGGGCTGTCTCTTAATAAGTGTCCATTTTGTAAAGTTAGTGGGTAAAAGTTGGTGAATTTTCTATTTTGCCCCTAAAAGTAGATTCTATTTTGAAAAGTTGGTGAATAAAAATATAATGATGATGTTTTCACAGAGGGTAAGGAGGGAAAGTAGAGGTAAAAGTTGATGTGAAAGGTGTAATGATGATATCTTTTTAATAAGTTGAAATTACGAAGTAGGACATTTAAAAAAGGACGGAGGGAGTAATAAATAAAACATGTTGAGATTAATAAAGTTTTATCTTAGGATGTAAAGAGTCCAAAAAATTATTCGGGCATTAATAACATAGTTTATGTGGTTGTAAAGTAATTTTGATTGGAAACACTTTAAAAATCGTAATAAATAGTAAATTTAATAAAAACAAATGAAATTAGCAAGATATCATCTTTGAGATGCGAGAAGTCTAGGAAAAATAGTTTGGGTGGTGAAAATGTTCTTGGGAATGTCGCAAAGATTTTTCATTCATAAACTTTGAATGAAAACAAGTAAAAAAAATTAAAAAATATATTAAAATTAAAAAAATATATGATATTAAAAAGATATGATCTTTGAAGTATGAAAAGTCTAGGAAAAATAGTTTGAGTGTCAAAAATGATGTTCGGAAGGTTACAAAATGGTTTCGAACCAAAACAATACGCACCGCAAGGTTAGACTGAGTTGACCTTGCGGAACCGCAAGGTTAGACTGAGTTGACCTTGCGGAACAGCAAGGTCTGAAGGCCTGGTTCTTGCGGTGGTAGAACCCGAAGGTTGCAGCCTCGAGGTCTCATCCAGATTCGGTTTTTTTCGACTTTTTGACATGGTTTTGATGCATGGGTTCGTTCGAGGCATAGGGTTAAGTATATAAACACTTAATATACTTAGAGGAGTGGTTGAAATGGATTATAATACCTCAATTGGATCGAATTGATTCAAAAACCGAAACTTTGAATTTGGAGAAGATGACTTCGGTTTTGGCTATGGGGGGACCTTTGGATTGAATTGAGGCTTGTTTGGGGATGCCATGGGTTGTAGGAAGTGATCGGGATGGTTGAATTGGGTTTCGGTCGGACGTAGCTATGAAACCCATTTTTCTCTCTCTAGAACTCCATGAATTGGTGCCCGACATGCTAGCTATTTTCTCTTCTCTTCTGACTCAGTGGAGTGGGGGAAGATGGTGGTGTTCCCGTGGGTTAATGGAGTGGGGTGGGGAGAGGAGGTGGCTGCCGTGGGAGGCGGTGGCGGTTCGGTGGTGAACCAAAGGTGGGGTGGTGCAGCGGAGATGGGCGTGACTCGGTGGAGATACAGAGAGGTGGTCGCCAGAGTGGGTTTACCGGATGATGGTTGGGGCCGAGAGGTGGCTCGGTGGCAACGGATATGGTGCTCACAGTTGGTGAGAGGTGGTGTCCGGTTGGAGGGCCCAGGGGTATTTATAGAGGAGAGGGGGGAAGCCATGGGGTTCAAGAATTAGGGGGATGTTTTGCAGCTGGTTGGAACAAATAAGGGAGTGGAAGAGATAAGGTTGACTGATGGTGGAGTAGGGAGGAAGAAAAGAGGGAGAGAGAGAGATGACAGTCCACTATAGATGTTTGGACTAAGGCCTAGTCCACTAAGATTTCAGCAAGTGTTAGGATCCATTATTTTGTAATTTCTAAAGTGTACCTTCCACTCCTTTCTATAATAGGATAAAAATACTCACATAAAATTATCTCACCACATCATCACCAGAAATTGGTCGGCGCTGGAGAGTTCGTTGGAGTTGTCGCCGAATGTCTGCCAGTAAATTTATCGGCGCTGAAAAGTTGGCCGCAAAAGTCGCCGGCAATCGGCACCGGTCATGGTGACAGGAAATGAGGAAGAAGATGTTAATCAACAAAAATGTTGGCCAACAAAGATGTTGACTCTGTAATAACAATAAATAAATAAACTTATCTCCGTAAGTTTAACATTGGAATTGTTTCTGCAGGTAAGTTTAACTCTGAAAGCTCATGCTCGATGTTGTTTGTAGAGATAAACTAATACGTACATATAAGTTTACCTCCCATATTCATACCTTGAATTCAGATATAAACTTATTATCCGAACATATAAGCTTACCTCCCATACTGGGTCGGAACCAGAATTTCATATATCAGGGGGCTAAACATGAAGAATACGTAAGCACAAGTACCATGACTCTGTAGACAAAGTAGGTTGTTGAACTTCTAATCTCAACCAAGCATTGACATAATCCGTAAATACTTCCCAATTATTTCAATTCTGAATGCCAAACGGTATTATGCTCAAAATGATTAAGCTCCAAGGTGCACACAAATTTGTGGTGGAAAAGAGTTTAGAACACTGCCACATAGTGCTCCAAAAGCATTGAATTGGACTTTAACTTAATTACGTACAAGGTGTCTTTTAAGGGCATCTCCTGTATTCTCCATTTCTCCAAGATTTGGAGAAAATAGCAAATCCAACCAATCCTCCATTTGAGAAGATGAGATTTAATACTTCAAATTTGGAGTAACAAAAACTTAGGAAGGATCTTCCTCCATTTTACTATTCACCTTTTCGAATCCCACTTTTGTCCTCATGAGCATTTGACTCTTACACAACAATCAAAACATAACCTCTCACATACATGTGAGACCCACGTATAGTAGTATGTGTAGAGCCCACATGTATGTGAGAGGTTGTGTTTGGATTGCTGTGTGAGTATCATTTTTGAACTTTAAATACCAAGCATGTCTTTTATGCATTTTATTGTAGTTTGATAAAAATGTCTAACTTTTAACATAGAAAATTGATTTTGGCACTCCAAACAGTGATAACCACTCTCCAATATTTGTATTTTAGTATTCTTATGATGTGTATTTTGAACACTAAAATACAAATAATGAAGTGTACGTGATTATCAAAAAATTGAGTGTCAAAATCAATTACCTTTAACATATACCTTCACTATTTATAAAGTTATAAAGTTGGTGCCGTTGGGAAGATAATTACGGTATCTTTAAAATGAGACTAATATCAAATTTATTTATATGAATTTCAAAACTAAAAATTAATAAGTAAATAAAAGTTTACGACAATTAGGCGCCACATGGACCTTTCCTACCCATTTATTTTTTATGTACGTATTCAAAGCAGTAAAGGTTGGGAAATTTAATAGCAAGGCCAAGGGTGATCAGAAGAGGAAGAGGAAACCGTAGAAAGTCACTTTTGTTTTTCCGCCAAACTGAAAATCTGAATAAACCGATCAATCCAAACTAAACATAAATGTACGTTTTTGTTGGGAAATCGAATCTCCAAGACCTAGTAATGATGTATACAGATTAGACAACAAAAATTGCAAAAACCCTACAAGCCGGAATTAGGATTTTACCATAACTCCCGCGTCACGAATGCTGGTTAAACTTGTTATAGTACATCTTTCTGTATGCCACGAATACTGCTCAACCGTACCTTACGATCTTCTGCCATATTCTCTTATACCTCGAATCACATACTCATTTGTGAAAATCCTACGTGATTGTTTGTTCTCTCTCACAGTCCACTTTTCTGCTCTCTCAAAAAATGTATATCGTCAACCTAGAGAATAAAGCGGTATATTTATAGGGTTAGGGCAGAAACCTAAGGAGAAATAAATTTGGTCTCCTTGTGTAAATAAGAAATCTTAATCCCACCAGAATTCTATTTCTTATCACAAATTAAAATTCAACCCACTACAGAATTGTAATTGCACTCTCATCCTTATCTCAATTGTATTTCAAGCTCCATGTTATTAAATACTTATTAATCTTCCCACGTTAAGATCACAGATACCCGTTGATTAAAATAAATTACTAACAATCTCCCACTTAATCAACATCTTATACCTTGAAACTATCCGCTTAACTTATTCGATATATCAGATACAAATATCCACCTGCAGGGTTTGATATAATCGAAACTTATAAGCTTACTCAATGAGGTATCATCAATCCCTACTGGGACGTGGATTTCATCAATAATTAATAGTTGTCATACACATAATATTGCTACCCAACTTATCGAGACTATTAACCATATAAAGATCTCACTCTTTAATGAATCAAAGTCAACAACATTAAATATATATACCTTTAATAATTATCTTTGGATTAAGAATATAAGCATTCATAATAATCATTAGGTTCCAATTGTCTTATAAAATTAGTACAAAGACAATTACCTCAATGCGGTTCCGTTCAATCCACACAAAATGTACTAGCATAATTAGTTAGAACTAGACCGTTCTCTATAGTTAAGACAAACCTACTAAATATTGTACTACAGTCCTACCGATGGTGTGTCCAGTTTCATCTAAGACTATAAACCATATTTTATATTCCACAAGAACCGATGATCTGATCTTCCGTGTGTAAGCCAAACTCTACACACCGAATTATCTACCTTGTAAAATAAAAAACATACATGCACAACATACAATAATATTATGTAAATATTGCCCATAAAAGATTTTCATAAAAAATGGATAAAACTGATTAATAAATAACAGTCAAATATTAATCCATTACACAAAAATATGACTTTTAGTATAATTTTCTAACAAACTCCTACTAAGACTCAAAGTCATGCTGTCACGCATTTCACTCTCATTCCCTTTATATGACTATCAAAAGTCTTAGCCTATATAAGCTGTTCATAAAATAATCTATGCAATCTTGAACACAGCTACATCACCTCTCTAAACAAACTTTCGAATCAAGTGATATTTACGCTCGACGTGTTTTCCTTCTTATGAGTCAATGGATCCTTAAAGTTAGTAATTCTACCACTATTGTCATAATAGATGTAATAGCTAATTGCACTAAAGAAATCATATCTGGATCCATCAAGAAGTTTCTAAGCCAAACGGCCTCTTTGGCTGCTTAAGAAGCTACCACATACTCGGCCTCCATGATGGAATCAATCAATACACGATTGCTTGATACTCTTCCAACTTATGACTCTACCTCCTAGATAAACACATATCTCGAGGTATACTTTTGGAATCCTTATCTGACACAAAGTCTTAGTTTATGTACCCATAAGGTATCAGACTATCTGACTGGTAAACCAATATATAATCTCTAGTTCTTTTCAGATAGTTGAAAATATGTTTCACTCCCGTCCTTATCTCAATTATATTTCGAGCTCCATGTTATTAAATACTTATTAATCTCCCCACGTTAAGATCATAGATACCCGTTGATTAAAATAAATTACTAAAAATCTCCCAGTTAATCAACATCTTATACCTTGAGACTATCCGCTTAACTTATTCGATATGTTAGATACAAATATCCACCTGTAGAGTTTGACATAATCGAAACTTATAAGCTTACTCAAGGGGATATCATTAATCCCTACTGGGACATGAATTCCATCAATAATTAATAGTTGTCATATACATAATATTGCTACCCAACTTACCGAGACAATTGACCGTGTAGAGACCCGTATTTAATTTAATTAACTTTAATGTTTATAAATGAGAAAAATAGGAAGTGATGTGTTTACGTGATTTGGGGCTAAAGTGTTTGAATTGATTGTGGAAGAGTGCAAGTGTAATTAGCATGTTTATGGGTATATATAGGAGGGTGGGAGAGTAGAGAATCATTTTTCTTTCATCTCTCTCTCCCGACTCTTCCTCTCTCTCTCGGCTCTCTCTCGGCTCTCTCTCGGCTCTCTTACTCTCTCTCCAAATTTCACCAAAATAACTCAAAACCCACTCAATACAACCTTCAATCCTTCACCCTATACGCGTATTGTGGTCCGTATCTCACCGATTGGAGCTCGGTGGAGTCGTATCACTCTCGGTTTCGATTTCGGAAAGCTAGGGCTCTTATTTTCGTGGGTTTCATTCTTCGGCCTCGAGGTAGGGATTCTACCTCTCAATATATGTAATAGAAGTGTTTTCTAACCTTAAATCGTGTCTTTGGTTGTTATTGTTGTTGTTGTTGTTGGAATCACCGAAATCTGTAGAAAATCTGGGCGAACACCCATTTGTATCGATACTGCTCTACTCAATATCGATACAAGAATCTCTGGAATGCTCTTAGCTACTGTCGTATCGATACTGATTTAATCAGTAATCAGTAATCAGTATCAGTATCAGTATCAGTATCGATACAACACTCTCTGGAGCATTTTTAGCCCTTGTTGTATGGATACTGAAATCCACAGTATCTATACAACAATACCTTAAGCCAGCTTTTGTTCTTTGTTTTGAACTCCATTGTTTTGACCCCCGATCATTTTTAACTCGTTCGAGACATCACCAAATCACTCCATAATGTTGTTAATCATACTCGTTGAGTTCCTTGTGTATCTTTGCATCCCTTGCCATTGTTCGATATAATTTGACGTTGATTTCCTTATGAGCATCAATTGAATAAAAATGATACGTTACGAGAAAATGGGATTTGTGAATACTAGTCGACACAATGATGAACATTCGAGGTCCATCGACGATGGGTGCCTGGCAGGGGATATCAATATCCCATAATTAGCCTGGCAGGAGCTAATGCTCATATTGAACACTCAAGGCCCAACCTTCTACGGGCGGGTGCTTGGCAGGGGATATCAGGGTCCCACAATTAGCCTGGCAGGAGCTAATGCTTATATTGAACACTCAAGGCCCAACCTTCTACGGGCGGGTGCTTGGCAGGGGATATCGGGGTCCCATAATTGGCCCGGCAGGAGTTTCGGCTCATGACACATGACGCGAAGTGACATTGGACGCATGGAAAGTTAAAATGATTGAACGTTGAGGCATTTACCAGATTTCGTATCGAGTATATTGGATCGTTAAACCTTGGTTATTGCCTATCGTGTGGTCTGTATCCCATACTTGCCTTGTGATCATTCTTGCATTTCTCTTGCATATAATGCTAGCGTAGAATTTCCTACTGGGCTAGTTTAGCTCAAGCCTATTATTATTTTCAGGTACCGATGCAGGGCAATAGCATACATGCTTATAGTGCTTGGATGTGATCATTGTTTTGAAAGCTAACATCGAAGAGTTACTTAGGCATCTTTGTAAATTTCTTTTGAAGATGTATTTATAACTTTATTTGTAGATCTTTTGACTATGGAATATTGTAATCCTTAACCCTTGAATATTCAGTGCTTGTGTTAATTTAGGCCTCGGAGCCAAATGTGTAATATTTTGGGAATTTTACATTATTTTGGTTATCGTAAGGATTATGGCGAAATTTATTTATGAAAATCATTTATATTTATGTTAAAAATCGAGGGCGTGACAGACCGTATAAAGATCGCACTCTTTAATGAATCAAAGTCAACAGCATCAAATATATACCTTTAATAATTATCTTTGGATTAAGAGCATAAGCATTCATAATAACTATTAGGTTCCAATTGTCTTATAAAGTTAGTACAAAGACAATTATCTCAATGCGGTTTCGTTCAATAAACACATAGTGTACTAGTACAATAAGTTGGAACTAGATCGTTCCCTGTAGTTAAGACAGATCTACTAAATATTGTACTACAGTCCTACCGATGGTATGTCCAATTCCATCTAAAACTGTAAACCATATCTTATATTTTACAAGAACCGATGATCTGATCTTCTGTGTGTAAGCCAAACTTTACACACCAGATCGTCTACTTTGTAAAATAAAAGACATACATGCACAACACACAATAATATTATGCGAACATTGCCCATAAAAGATTCTCATAAAAAATGGATAAAATTGATTAATAAATCGCAGTCAAATATTAATCCATTCACAAAAGTATGACTTTTAGTATAATTTTCTAACAGTTTTCACACCTTCTACATACCTTATACATCTACTGAAACAGGAGCCTATCTTAAAGCATTAATCAAATAAATTTCTTCTTTTTTTTTAAAAGCGGTTCATAGACTTTTGCAGATGATATATTCGCTTCATCTAATAATCGTACATAATCAAAGTAAGACTTTTGCAGATGGTCGAGATTCTAATGTAAGGCCACAAATAAGAGTACCCAAAAAAGTTTGATCATATGAACCTACGCACCAACGGTCCAACATTGACAAGTTAAGTTCAAAATGTAGTAGAACAATTTATCTGTCATTTTTTTTCATTTCCTTTAGAGTGGATGAAGTATATTCAATTCTTCATATGCAGATTTAGTTTTGCACTCCAAAACAATTAGACATCGTATTTGTGTCATCACTGTGTAAATTTTTTTGTCAAATCACGGCACCCCGCAAACCAAATTTCAGCTTCGTTCCTACCAGTGAAGAAGCCCTTTATTATACAGCCTAGCGAGGGGCAGCAACCAACGCTAATTAAAAAAACTCTCTCCGGCCGGGGAATCTGTAGCGTAATAGCTCACAGCATATTCAGCAATTCTTGTAGTAATAGTACTCAATAGTTTTTCCGGTGTTATTTTAAAACTTCCAATAGTTTTTTCACAAATTTTAAAAATAAATAAATAAATCCAGTGGGGACTATGCTCCCACCAATCCCTCACTAGCACCGCTGCTGCTGCAGCTAGCCTGAAAGCATGAGATAGTAACCACAAGACAAAACAATTTACTTATACAAGAGCCAAACCCCCTGGAGCAAGCACAGTACTCTTTCCTATTAAGAGACACTAGCAAACAATAATTAGGACATAACATAGGAACAGAAATAAATAAATAGCCAAAGCAAGAAAGTCATGCTCGTATCTCTCACCTCTCTGTACTCGATTCTCTCTCGGAAAATACTCCATATGAGTATTCAAAATCAATAAATAGGTATTGTAAAAGACTTTTTCTCGTTGGGACTTAATAATGACAGAAGCATCTAGAAAAAGTAAACAATTAAGCACGCACAAAAAAGATCAACACCAAATTTACCTACTTTGGCCTCGGTGTAGAAGTTTTTCAATCCATCAAAGTCTCAAGATTTTCAATCGCGAATAAATAATACTAACCTTTGTTCCAAAATGTTTTTCCAATCAGTAAAACAATAACTTAAAAACAAACCAAATTTTAAAAGAAAAATTCAAACTATTTTCAACAATTTACTAGAGATCAATAAGTTCTTTTAATTTATAAAAAAGTTTCAATATTTTTTGAAGAAAATGTATTATTTTTAAATCCTCGTTTTGCAAACCGGACAAACATTTTGGAACTGAGGGGGTGTGTTACATTTTATGAGAGGATATTTTGCATCTTAAATTAATAATTTATTCATGTCTGTGATCCTAGATGGACTATGCAATATCTATTTCTTAATCAGAAATTATAGAGGTACATATAAAACATCTGTACCATTGTGTACAGATCAGTTTTGGGTCAGCTTTTGGTCCCAAAAAAATAATCCGATCTGCTCATTTTGTTTAAAATATTTTATTTGTGGTCTATAAAAAAAATTAGCTAAATCAGATATTGTTACGGGTGTTTGCGATACGTCCAACTTTGCTTCAAAATTCTAGACTGAATTCTAGGTCAAAGTTGGATGCATAGTAAACTCCTCTACCGATATCCAATTTAGCTAATTTTTTGCAAAGACCTTGAATGAAATACTTCAAACAAATGAGCAATTTGGATCATTTTTTTGAAATTCAAAATGGAAAAACTGATTTGTACGCGGGATATGTACTAATATATCTGTACCTATATCATCTGTCTTTGTTAATATTGAGCTACATATGTAATTAAACCGGACTCGGAGAAATATAGGACGGTACAAATATTCGGGAGTGGAGAATAATGTACTCACTCAATATCCGAGCTGAGTTTTTCATTTTCACCATACCCGCCCGTGGTGGGAAAAACCAGGAAGGAATCAACTCCGTATATTAGGTGGGGCGGGACGGACATCCATCAGGGGTGTTGGAGCAAACTACCATCCTTATAATTGTTTTTTTGAACTGTGACTGTTCTGAATTTAGCAACTGAAAATATGCACATTCGAAGTAGTTTCTTGTTTTTTGGTTGCAAGACAATTTCTTTCTTTTTCTGTGGTATTTTAGGGAATAACCTGCTACATACGCCCTTTGGGCGTTTTTGCGGATCAAAAAAAAAAAAAAACCCTGCTACATACGAAAGAGTGTTAATCTCGGTTGTCTGCTTGCCGTCCCAGCCTATTGTCGACCAACTCACACTATTTTGCCTCCAGACTGAATAGATAGCCGAGTCCCTAAGGTGTGCTCTGGATTTAGGGTTATACATTGAGTGCATGAGCTCTTATACGCAACCCGGATGCTCCAGGTATTCCTGCCTCCCATCATTAACAGGCAAGACTTAATGGTGGGCATTCACACCAGCAGATCGCATGTGGCTGATTGCTCATTGAGCTCTTGCTCCGACAACGTAACAGTTTAAGCTGTTTGACCGCTTGAATATTGACTTTTGCTGAGCTAGATGGTTATTTTCCAAACCGAACGATGATCATATAATAAGGAATCCTACTATGGACAAACATCTTACAATCAAAAGTCAGGAATACCAAAAACAATCAGCAGCCAGAACAAGGATTTGGCATGCAAAAAACGAAAGCAATATTTACAATAAATTGTTCATGTTAGCATGTCCTATACACATTGCAATTATGTAACAACAACAGAGATGCATGGTGTTTTGCTAAATAAAGCAACATACAACATGATAAATTACAGGCAGGGAAAAACTTAGTGCATGTTGTCAGATATCCCGCCAGTGACCACACTCTCATCCACAGGTTTTGGGCCACCACAGGATCTTGATACTGATTCAAAGAGCTTCTCAATCTCTGGTGCACATCTTGTAAAAGACCGACTCCAGAAATTGTATCTAGGATTCTGCTCGACAATATATGCAAAGCAACTATGTCATATACCCATTATTTCAACTCCGCAGAATGAGCATATAGTATGGATAACAAGGGAAATGAGGGAGACAGCATAGAAATACCTTTCTATATTGTTTGCAATGTTGATGAATGAGTATAATTTGTATAAACATGCACAAACAAACTACTAATAACAAAGATAACACTAATTCAACAAACATAGAGGGAGAAAAACAGAAACCTTCAATACATAACAGATCACTCAACAGACACGTAGTAAGTCACTAACATAAACATCCCACCATGACGTGTCCAACAATAAAATTAAGAGTAAAAAATAAACAACAATGTGACGTGAACTAAGAATTACCTTAATCAACTCGATGAAGGTAATCAAAAGGCCCCATGGATGAGGTCGGTTAACAATCAGTCTTTCCAACAAAACTCTAGTGATTTGCTCCTGAATGATTTCCTGCCCCGGCATAAAAGCGAATTTGGTCAGTATCCTCATTCAATCACAAAGTCTAACATCAATGTTAAACCTTTTAGAGGCACCCCATCTGGTTAATCTCGAATCATACATTACTAGGCATACTTGACTTGGTCACACATGTATCCTACCAAATAATTTCTGACTTTTACAATGCAAAGATGCAAAACAGCTGGCAACATTACTCATAAACATCAAAAACATGAAAGCCAACTCAGAGAGACAGAGGTCGAAGATCATCAAACTCAACCCTGATCTGACCAAGGTTGTCAACTACTGACCATGATCAATACATGGTGTCATAATTCCTTACAGACACATTTAGAACCAGAAGCTTGCATATGTGAAAATCCTTTAGAAAATCACAGCCACCTATAAATCCAGTCTACTGAAACAAGCAAACTTGAAATATAAACAAGTCATGCTTACCTGGTTTGATTCTGCAAATAGGTAAAGAAGGATGAAGGAGAAGTAATGTGTATGATTGTTTGGATAACGTAGTTGGTTAGCAATCGCATTCAAAAAGAGATAACGTCCCTCAGTATCAAGATCCATAATCAATGTCTGGAAGATGTCCAAGGCGGCACCAACTAAGAAAACAGCTAATGGAACGCTATTGGCCATTGACTGTGCGTGAGGAGGAGTTCTCGCCTGAAGCTGCTGTATAGCCTACAGTATGGTGGCCAAAGATGATTGTTAAGAAACACATGCAAGAGAACCGGAGAGGGAGAGGGAGAGGGAGAGGGGGAGGGGGAGGAAATTAACAGAATGAGCCACTAAGTTGTCATGAATTAAAACAATTACCGTTGACCCCAAGCCCTTCCATACGAGGAAAAACATAGAAAGTCAAAAATCATTGTGTGTGATCAAAATGCAGTCATTTAAGCAAAAATGAAATGATTAAGAAATGATCACTCTACGACAGAGCTTTCACGATATGGCATTTACATTCATTCAATCAATTTTATTTTTTTTAATTCAAGAAAAAAAGAGTTTCACAGCATACAAATCTAACTTGTAAATGCAATCCAATGGCAGCAAAGCTCATCTTGCAAGTACAAAATTCAAGAGGACAAACCATAGATTCAATTATTTTACTTGTTATGTTTCATATTGTCCCCTCTGCACATTCTCTGAATCTTCCGTGGATTCAAGCGACCCCTAAATAAGGAATTTCAATGTTAAATACTCTTTAGGGAGTATTTCAAATTTGTCCCATAAGGATGAATAGATAGCTAGCCTGGTGCAGTCTGAGTGTGAACCAAACGAGATAAGAAGTCCAATAAAATGTCTTCTAAATACAGTTTTCCAGAGCAGTAATATTGAAGAATAGTCTACCTAATAAACATTGTAACAATCACACAATAAACAAGTTCCAGATAGACTTGAAAATACAACCGATGCACATAAAAAATAATCACAGTACGAATTAAGTTGACAGGTAAAAAAGAGATGGGAAGTAAGGAAACACATTGCAAAGATCAGTTGAGTACCCTCTATAAAAGTAACAATCCACAATATCAACTATTTGGGACCATGAAAACAGGTTCTTAGACATGTAAATACCAATAGATGCTTCAAGAAAGGGGCCGCAGCATCTACGAAGCCGACATCTATTGTCCTAGGCAAAAACGGAGGGAAAAAATGGCTAGAAAATAGGCTCTCACTCCCCTCTACGGTTAGAAGCAGTAGTTGTACTTATTATGATTTAGGATCTATTGGAAGAGTTTTTCATCCCTCTAGTTCTATATTCTTTAATTGCTATTAGCACTGTTGCGTAAAGAGAAACAAAAAAGCATGGACACACCTGCATTCCAACATAAAGCACAAGGGAGTTGATCAATGGTACATTATGCCGGGTACCAGCCCGGACAGCATCACTTGGTGAAAGCAGCAATTTCTGCTTCAACTCAGTTAGAAATGAAGAGCCCTGTTGCCTTGTCTGCATATAATTTTCACGAGGAAAAGACCAAGGGCATGAGGGGAAGACAAGGGAACAAAAAAATACATCAACTCTCAAAAGAAATGACAAAAACACAAGAACTATATGTCAGTTGATTTTAATCGTGTATGGTGTGGTTTGGACTGGATCAAATAATAAGAGGAGGAAAAAGAGGGGAACGAATTCAAATATTAGCATCCTTCATCCAGATACCTTTAGATACTCATCTACATCACCCTTGATCTGTTTCGTTTTAAGAGCCACGTCGACCTCAGACAGAATACGCGGAGACTGACTGATTTCTGCTAGCAGATCAATCTGCGCAAATTGACAAAAAAAAATTAATTTTCGTATTAGTAGAAGTACTTAAACAGTCAATTATTGTCAGTTATATACCTTCAAATTTGGAGTAGAAGGGTCTGGAAGCCTCATATTGCGTGGAAATGCGCTGAGGATTATGTTCCGCATCTGTATGCAGCTTGGAGGTATCACATCGCAGAAGCTGAAATGGTAATCACAAAGGAACTCTGGGAAATCATGAAGTAGCACTAGTAACACCCTTAGAGTGCCTTTATATAGAAAATGAACCTGTTGGAGTTATAAAACACCAGGATACAAGGTGAAATTAGATGCAGATAAAAGTGGGAGGCAGAAGAAACGGTACAGACTAGGAAAAAGAGACAAACCGGCTCCCCAAGGTCAGCACTCCTCAAGAATGGCTCCAGGAATTGAAATAAGTCTACCAGCAAGCGCTGCATATAAGGCCACCCTTTCTGAGCATTTCCAGTTAGCAACTTTGGCATGAAACTCCTGTGACTCACCAGCTCAAGCCATGCAAAGCTGAAAGCATTTTTAATCAATTAAGAAATTGGCAACAAGTAGGGAACTTATAGAAAGCAGTCATATATTAATTCCTCCAGAATCTATAACTACTTCACTGCAACAATAGTTGTAACCACCAATTATTCACTCACACCATCCGGTGGATGAGCATTTTCTATTGAAAATGGGAAAGAAGGGGTTACAGAAATGCCACATTTTCTATTGCATATTTGCAAAGCAAGACAAATTAGGCATAGGCAGCAATTTATCGCCTTCAACGTCAGTACAAAAAATCAGTTATTGTGCACTGAGTCAACATACTAATGTAATAGGTTTGCAAAATTTGTTTCTTCCAAAAAATATACAAAAGCAATTCAATTCGGAAACCCTCTCCAAAAATAAAAAAGGGAGCAACTAAGTAACTAAAGCATAGCTGCAAACTATATGAAAGAATTAGTAACACTCACAATGTGAGGCTTTTCAAACTGCATGTTGCTGTAGATATAATGAAGCACAATAAAAACATACACATACCTGAATCCCGGAACTTTAAGGGGTTGGACAGCATGAAATGCATTTGCAAAAGCTATCAAAATCTGAATGCACAAACCCAAGATTAGTTATTGGAGACAACAATGACCAAAGTAAATGGAAAACACCAAATACCTGAAAGTTTGCACCATCAAAGACAGGGTCCATGGAACCTAGGTCAAGTAGCCAGTTAATGAACAGCCTGAAATATGGCCTTGGATTAAAAGAAACTTTCTTCTCTTCCGCATCTTTCTGTATAATTCTCACGGTCACTGCCAGAACCTGTGAAAATACCGAACACCTGGTAAAACTTACTGCTTCAAGGAAAGCAAAATAGTACGTTATCAAAAATTATTTAGTTGGGACTTAAACCTTTGGTAGAAGCAAGAGTTTGCTTGACCCTTGATCCACAGGGAAAAACTAGCAAAAATAAAAACAGGGAAAGTCAGGGCAAGAAAAATGAATAGGAAAAACAACATAAGAGAACAATATACTTGCCTTTAGGATTGAGAATACAAGTTTTGCATAGATGTCAATAGCAAGGAAGGAGAGGGGATGGACTTGTTGAGGTGATTGCAGAGGGGCAGAATTTATCACCTCAGAAGATAAGCAATGTGATACAGAAAGTTCCTGGGTAAAAGGAATAGATAAGAGGAAAAGAACTAAGAAGATTTCAGAACTTCAAGATTATACCGTATCAGTAACGATTCAGAAAAAAAAGTTACCGTTAGGCAGCGGAAGAATCGATCTGACATGTCATCCCCTTTAAGCAGTCCACTTTGCTGCAATTGTAAGATGTAATGGGCACAAGCTGCATCATTTGCACCTGGAAGTTCACATATTCTGTACCAATCGGCAAACAGCATGGAAACCTACAGAAAAAGAATGTTTACAGGTAAGAGACATACAAAAATTATGTACAAAATACTAATTATAGCCTCCAGCTTCAGAAAATCAAAATTATAAAGAGGAATTAGTTCAAGAATGGACGCAGACCCTATTTGCAATCATGTAAAATGACATAAACAAAGGAGCAGAAATACAAGAAATATTTCTAACACCCAAACCATTAGACTACACTCAAAGAATGGAAACTTGGTTACTTCAGAAAGTAATTGGCTGCTTGCAATCCCAGCAAAACTGTCTCAAGTAAGTTTGCCTTTAGCTGCAAAAACGGGCCGGACAACCCAAACCATTCATTTCCTCCTCAGTTCTACGACACACTCAAGTCAACAAGCAGTCCCCACATTACATAGGCTGGGATACATGGCGCTGCCCTCTTCCTATTGGACTGATTCAAGCCCATTCCACAATTAAATCAAATAAGACGCTGTTCTTTTCCAATTACTAAATCCATATTGGCATGGTTCTAAGCCTTAATGTCTTGATTCACCAACAAAAAGATTTCAACACAAGTCTTTGATGATCCTTCCAGTAATCCCTAATGATAATTTTAGATAAAGAGTGGTGAATATGTTGATATAACTAACCACACTCATACCACAGGTCCACCGTATATGTTTGTTTAGAAACTGTTCCCATGTCTTAGTCCATCCCCGAAAATGAAGAGTAGGTTCTTCATGGCATCAAACAGGTAAGTTCGCAAAAATTCATCTAAGGCTTTTGCTTGGGACAGTCGAACAAATGTTAAAAGTCCATTTATGTAATTTCAACTTCAGACAACGTATTAGTCAAGCTCTGTACTTCTGTATCTGTATTCATAAATTTCGTTGAGTGCGATTTACCGCAAGTAATAGTTGTATATTCTGGAGATAAGCTCCAACAGCAGTCTATTTATCTTAGGGCAAATTACTCAAATAGTCCTTGTAGTTTGATCTTGGTGTCACTTTGGTCCATACTCTTTCAATTGACTTGATTTTAACCCTGCAGTTTCGATTTCGTGCCACTAAGGACAAAAGATAACTTCCGTTAGTGACAAATTCCACTTGACCCCATATAGTTTGGGCTTGGTGTGAATCGACCCATTGTCAATTAGAAACTACCACATGACCCCATGTAATTTGTATGCTCAAGTGTACAGTTAATGTATAATTTTATACTCCTTCCGTCATAATAAAAATGTCCCCTGCGGTAATCCATGCATTTTCAAACTCCAAAAAAAAAATTTCTATATTTTTATTTTTTTATTTTTTTGTACCAAATTAAACTACTCATTGAATAATTTAATTTGGTGTAAAAAAATAAAAAATATTTTTGGGGGATTTGAAAATGCACGAATTCCCGGGAGGACATTTAAAGTGAGACGGGGGAGTAGCATATAGATGAAGATACTAATTGAATCTCTTATCAACGTAACTAAATCACAAATTATCATAATTATTTTTTGTTCTTGTTTTCTTTTACTTTAATTAGTTTTGAGATAATTTTTTAGATTATTTATTCATCTTGATAAGAGGAATTGAAAAAGTAAAAGATTATGTCCAAAATCATTTTTAAAAAAAAAAGTTCACTATAGCCAAAAAGTAATTCAACTATTTTTTTTTTCTTATTCTGCAATTTTTCTGGTTTGGTTCATATTTTTCTTTCTTTTTCACCTCTAGTTGGGAAGGAAAATATTTGGTGAAATTATACAAACACCCCCTCATCTATTCGGTTTAGACACGGACCACCCCTAACCTTTAAAAACACCCATACACACCCCCTCATTTTCTACCGTTACCCAAGGAGCACCCTTCCGTTTGAGTACCGTTTGTTGCAAGGCAAATGACAATACTTTTGCCAAATTTTAGACAAAAATGCTCTTTAACGACAACATATACCCAATTGCCTTTCATACCTCATTCCTCATTCTCACTTTATATCAGAGATTCCCTCTCTCATTCTGTATCAGATCTCTCTCTCTCTTTCTCTCTCCTACGGCAGCCATGGAAGGTGGCAAGTGGCAACAAATAGCTATAGTAGCCACCATAGCCACAACAACAACAGATCTAATAGCTACAATTAGAGCTACAACTCTAACCAAACCCAAAACTGGGTTGATTACTACTGCCGTTGTGGAGAAAAAGCCCCCTTGAGGACTTCAAATACAAAATGGATGACAAGCAAATGCAAAACAACAAAAGCCCCAATTTTTAAAGGTTATCGAAGTAACCACTGTACAACACCTTTCAAAAAACCCTACTATTCTCAAACAAAAACCCTAATGTATTCATATATCATATAATATGAACATATACATCTACATTTGCGCCATTTAATAAGAAAATCTAGGATTTTTTTCCATATAAAACATACCTTTCAAAGTAAGGTTTGCCACGATCTACAGTTTTTCTACAGTGTACACGATCCGATGTTCTTCGAAACTTAGGTTTTCTTCACAATCTAGGGTTAGACAATGCAAGTTGAAGAGGGAGAGGAAGAGAGACAGAGGCACTATGATCGAGTAGGATGGAGAGAATTTTCTGATCGAGTGAAGTGTGGCGTATGCTTGTTGCTCCATTTTATAAGAAATGGTATATTTGACCTTTCATTCATTCCGTTAACGGCGTTGTTTTTTTTTCCCTTTTCAGTAGATGAAGGGGTGTGTATGGACGTTTTTAAAGGTTAGGGGGTATTCGTGTTCAAACCAAATAGATGAGGGGGTGTCCGTGTAATTTCACCAAGGGTATATTTGACATTTCGTTCATTCCGTTAACGGCGTTGAGGTTTTTTTTTCCTTTTCAGTAGATAAGGGGGTATGTATGGGCGTTTTTAAAGGTTAGGGGGTGTCCGTGTTCAAACCAGATAGATGAGGGGGTGTTCGTGTAATTTCACCAAAATATTTTTTAAAACTTAACACAACTAAAAAAGGAAAAAAGGTATATTTGTGAGGCTAACAAAACACCATCAATTAGATCAAAAAAATTAGATAATAGGTTGAAAAATTGAAGAAATTTTGACTTTTTTGAAAGAAGGGGATTATCTCGATTTATGATTTAATTAGGTTGATAAGAGATACATTAAACGAATGTAGTTACATGTATAGATGAGAGAGGAAAGAGAATAAGATACAAAAGGTAATATGGTCTTTGTACATTTATCATTAATATGATATAATGATGCACTTTAATAAACAAATTACACAAGGTCGTGTCGTAGTTTCGAAATGATATGGGGTCAATTCGCATCAAGCCCAGTTAACGGAAGTTATCTATTGTCCTTAATTGGCACGAAATTGAAACTGCAGGGTTAAAATCGAGTGAATTGAAAGAGTAGGGACCAAAGTGACACAAAAACCAAACTACAGGAACCATTTGAGTGATTTGCCCTTTATCTTAAGTTATACAATATTCCAATCACCACTAACCGTTCTTGCAAAAGAATATTCTACAACAGCAACCCTTTTCCCCATTCTTCCATGTTGCATCCATTGACATATTATTACCATTAGAACCACCATTAAAATTTCAAGGGGATTCTTTATACAAATTTGCGAGAATGGGGATTCTTAACAAATAATGTAATTAGTTCCTTTTTTTTAGTGCAGAAATTACCACTTCTTTGTTATGTTTGAATAATTTCTATTGACGAAATAAGCATAAGCTAAAAAGAAACTACCATAGATAGCAAGGCAAACATTTACAACCACTTATCATATCTTAAACAGTCAGATTCTCGTATAAAAAAACATCTTATATTTGGTCCCAAAATTTACTATTAACCTCTTTCTCCTATCTCACATTTTACTGTGGCCTCAATATTGAGAGGACCTAAATTCTAGCCCCAGGTTCTGTGGGTTTTAGCTGAAAGAAGAAAGGAGGGTCTAGATTGGGTGATATGAATGCATGCTAACAATTTCAAGCTCTATTCTGGCTGGACCACCGTTGCATCAGGAATCCACCTACCATCAAAATTTACCCTTGGTAAGTGCAAACTGGGACTGAAAGGCTTGTCCAACGAGTTACTTGAAACCTTAGTTGTTAGATTCAATGAAACCTTAGTTGTTAGATTCAACCAAAAATGCCCTTAACATTCATTAGATTACCATCCCAGACAACCCAGACAAGTGAGATCAGCACCAAACAACATATGAAGGCACTCCCAGATACCACAAGAAATCTCTCTAAATTATCACTTCCCTTCAACTTCAAATCCTCTCACAAAAATGGATTAAAATTGCAGTTATTCACAATCATGGTGTAAAATTAGGCAAAGAAAAAGAGCTCTGGACTCCAAAGAAGATTACGAAGTACCAACGACCAGCCATTGCAGCCGAGGTTATATCCAACCAATATATTGGCTTACAACCATAATGAAAGCCAGGGATTACAAAATGCAATGGTTTGTTCTAGTGTTTGTGGCTTGCTTTCAGGTGCGGTTTCTAGTACTGTGTTTGTTGTCCTAGGGTACAAAGCTATCCCCCTGCCCTTCTCTTGGGTTTGTTCTTTTTTAATTGGAAAAAAAAAAAACCAATGTGCAGAGGTAACATTCGCTCTGAAACTATATCTAACAAACAAGAAAGAAAACTCATTTGTACTGCTACAAAATTCTGGAGAGCTTGTGGACAGGCAAAGATCATAGATACCTGCTCACGAAAACCAGCAGGATCTGCTTCCACTGGATCCACAGCATTGTAGTCTTCCTTGTTTGATGCAGGGGGAACAGGAGCCTGTGCCAGAAAAAATTACAAGGTTAGGGCACGAAGAATGCCTGACTGCTAAAATGGGATACAAGAGATATTTCTCTTAACCTTTTTTTCTCTAGCTTGTCTGGTGTTATCCTCCTTCCCCACAGAATTTGACGAGAACGTAGCAGCATTTGCAGCAGGATTTCTGGCAACCTCAACCAGATGTTGTAACGACTCTGGAGATCCAGGCCTTGCTGCAAGCTGCATGTAGGGATTCGATCAGAACCTGGTATAATCTAATTTAGCCACCATATCGACCAAAAAGAATATGTACAAACCTTTGCCAAAGCATCAACGAGATTATGAAGTTCAGACATTACACTAGAATCATTGATCAACAATGTTTGAATCAGGGAAATGGCAAACTCAGTCGCAGCCTCTGCACATCATATGCAACTAGTTAGCTATGTCAATTTCTACAAGAATACTGACGTAGAGCAATGTTGCTAATACATACTATTCCTTCCTGCATCAAGTAGCTTTGCCATATGAACATTGTACTCAGCAAGGTTGAGCAATTGGCTGCGAATAAGGCCAATTGTAATTTCTTTGTTGAACTTTCGATCCTCATCCGAATAAATCACCTGTAAAAATTAAGTCCAAAATAGGTTTACTAAACTGAAGAGCAGGAAAAAAAGTCAATACAAGATACTCTGAAAAGAAATCTCAACGGATTCCATTTCCAAGTACCGCTTCAGCGATATTTCAACCAGTGCACCACAATGGCAAACAAAAGGTCAAAATGAAAACAAAGAACAGGGAGATAATGAATAGTATCGGTTAGCAAGAGCATGAAAAAAGAATATAGAAATTACCTGCCCACTCAGTTTTCAATCAAAAAGTACCATGGCATGTATAATGAATCTAATCATAATACCGAGAAATGCCATACCATAGGACTAGCAAAAAGCAGGCCTCCATCCAAAATTTGGAGCCAAACTATCAGAATCTATTTTCTATCAGTTTTTAAGGAAAAAAGAGAGACAAATTTCTAAAGTCAAATAGCCAAACAAAACAAGTGGGTGGATCCGCTGATAATAAACTGGTACTTTGCCATCACAAAGAATCTGTCCAAACTCCAACCACCATGAGACGTACGTAAGAGGCAGAGAAGATGCCTCAAGCCACTGTATTAAGCAAATGAAATGCAGTTCTAGAGAAATCAATGTATTTATGACCAAAACAAGCAGAAAAACAAACACAAATTTCACAGGTATGAAGAATTGCCTTCGGCGGTTTGGGAGAGGAGGTAGGAAACAAAAGAAGCAACCCCTAAAAAAAAGGATGGCAGTTTGCACACATTTTGGTTTCTTTCGAGATGACTAATTGGCAATTTCATACTCGTATTATGGTAGTCAATCTGGCTAGACTCTAGAGGGATGTTATGAGAAACAAAGCTCCTCAAACAACAAAACTAGATCTCTTCTTGGTTCTACAGCATCAAGAAGCCAATATACACCAGAAAGGCAGAGAAAGACACAAAAGTACAGTAGCATGCTTATTACTACGTAAAAGTCCATCCTTCAAAATTGATGCTTACCATCTTTCATCAAGATGCATTTTCCTACACTAAAGCCAGAACCATGTTATATGAGAACGGTTGAAATGAGATGTTCAATTGAGTAAATAATAAATTTGAAAACACGGTAAACTATATCCCACTTGAGATGTGCATTGGACAGAACTCAAAAAGCGCAGACAATGATGGTAAAATGACTTCAGTCCAACGATTCATTCACTAAATGACCAACTAATTTAACATTGCAACACAGTGCAGTTAGTCATCGTACCAACATGGGAAGCATTGCAAACTATTCACAGTTGATATCATACAGACTATAAGCAAAGGAACTGAAATTATTTTAAACTGTAAACCTAATTCGGGAAACAGGATCGAGTTAATAAGCATACCCAACTAGTCAGCTCCTTAACAACCAGCTTGCTAACATCACGGATGGCAGCCAGAATGGCAAGATGAGCACCAACATGAGCACTATTTAAAGCATTTTCATACAAACCCTTGAAAACCTGCAAGAGAGTGAGAATTCAAACTCAAGGCTTTGTGAAAAAATGACAAACGAGAAAAAACAATAGTCCACCAAGTCTAGGTCAGGTAAACCACCTTTTGAGCCACAGCCAATGCAGCTTCATCTCGACTAATACATCTGAGAATGATTCCTGGAACCTCAACAATAACGCCCTGAATACAAACACACCAGATTATATACTTGAATACACAAAGTAACTCCCATAGGGGACTAATCATGAGAACACGGAAGGAAACCAATACAATCGTGTTGGCATGGATTAGAGAGAAAAAATAACCGTAGGCTGATTAAACTGTTTATTATAATACCAGAGAAAGGGCAAAAAAAAACCAGGAGAAATGGCAGAAGAATACCTGAATATCTGCATCTATAGCATCATTTGTCACCAGAGATTCCAGCTGCAACCAATTTTGAAATGATCTTATTAGTTGACCAAAATATTCAAGGAAAGGTTGAAAGTGCAGCGTGTAACAAATTGTTGAAGAAATGGAGGTCATAAAAGCAACAAGAGTGTCAGAATTCAATGCCGAAGAGCAAAACCAGATCGTTAGCCCCGTGGGCAATGTTCCCCACTGTAAAACACCAAATGATCAGGAACCATTTCAGGCTTTATCTACCACCAAGTGTGTTGGGCAATTGGCACCCACTCCACAACTTATTCATTCACGTAAACTATCACTTTATGCACACAACACCCTGGATGTATGCTTGTGCAATATAAGAAGAGATGAAAAGACAAAATACCAGAATGTACACAAAATTGGCGAAGAATTCATATTTCTCATAACACCAAAAATTGTGGAACAGGGAGTATGGCAACAATTAATAAATATGGCCAGAAAATGACCACAAGCTGTGGTCGATAGATATTACAGTTTCTATTCAGTAGCATACTTCATTGTTGATTCTGTCAGTGGGAATTCATCAACTGCAATACATGCCATTTTCCAGTGTTTTGCAGACATGAATTTGAATCTATCTACTTTCTGAAAAAGTATGGCTAGTTCAAAAAGTGCTCATGTTGTTTTCAAAGGTGATGTTTTATTGCTCCACAAACAAAAATAATAAACTGAATAACATAGAAACCTTTAACGATTCACAGCAGATTTTACTAGTGGTAATGACAAGAATAACAACAGAAAGAAACAACTATTTAAAAGAGCATTTGAAACCTTCTCCGAAATGATCTGGTACTTTTCCAATGCATCGCCTGTGGTCAACAAAGGTTCAGATGTACTACTTCCAAGGCGATCTGTTGTAGGAGTTGAAGGTAAAGGATGCGAAGAAGCTCCAGATTCCTTGCAACGAAACAAAAAACCACACAGAATTTCAGCCCCAAACATTATATGCAACGAAACAAAAAAAAACCACACAGAATTTCAGCCCCTAACATTATATGAACTAATATCACAAAATTTCACTTACTTTTACAATGTTGGAAATCTCCAAAGAATGTAATTCAGGGGTTGTGGCTGAAGGAAATGACGCAACAACGGCATCATTTTCAAAATCGTGTGGATTAACGCCATCAGCTGCCCCAATAAGAGCTGAGGAAGCACTGAGATATTGCAAAAGCATTGACACTTAGTTCCTCAAATTAAACAATACCATTGAAGAAACGGAAAATCTAGACAAGAAATCCACCTGTGAAGCTGAGCAGAACTAGATTCCATCTCCTCAGAAACAATATCTAAGGGCTGGTGTTGAATTCCTGTGTTTCCTAGGCTAGATGAGTAAATGCCAGGGTTCAGTTGTCCAGATGCTGAACTATAAACCCTGGACATGCCAGAACTGGCGGGTGAACCTGTAGAAGCAACTGCTAGAGCGTTTGAGCTATGGCTTGACTGATTCTGCCAGGGTAACCGAACAAAATCCTGAAAAAACAAACAAATAAACAAAAGGAAATAGGAGATCAGATATGAACATCCTCAACGACCAGACTATCTCATAAAAACTGTTAATACAAGGGTACCTCATAAACTCGCTGTTGAGAATGGGATAAGCGGCCAGGTTTAGGGCGGAGTGCTTCTGGCAAAACACCTGCATGACCTTGGGCGTAGATTCCTGAATCAAAATATGCGGGACCAACACCTTCTCTATGCTTCCTTCTTATTGAAAGTTGTTGAGCTATTTCACCGTCAATGGTTTGGATTGCCTGGAAAAACCAACACATGCCACAAGAAGCCACCACCAGAAAGAATAAATAAATTGGTAGATGCACCAAAATGTGACGAGATAACAATTGTCTGTAGGATAGATAAGAAGCTTTGATAAGAATTAACCAAACTCCCTTGATAGATAATAGCATTACCAGGTTGCATCCCTTTATCAAAATGTTGTACTACCTCACATCCACTTAAGCATTAAAACAGTCAAATGGAAATCTCAAACAAGATACAGGAAGGAATTCAACTTGGCAGCATATATTTTCTGCTAACATGCCCGCATTATCACCTCCTTTGGAAGAGATGGACCAAGGGGGGGAAAAAAAACCTGTTATTAAATTAGCATTGGTATAGATTGCAACCAAAGTCATTCTTCGCATGATTGATCCAAGAGCTTAAGCAAAGTAACACATCTCCCAAGTTCCTCAATGCCCCCATGGTAATAGCTTCTTTCGTAAATAGCAAGTACATCACTGACAGTATCATGGCTCTTGTCCATTCCCAAAACCATCGAACTGATCATTTACCACTACTCTCTCTATCAAAGGGATTAAAAAACTCCAATCAAAATGACAGAGTAATAGGCAAATAGACTCACTCTACCTCAGGCCCAAATAGCTCCCAAAGAAGCCTAGAAAAGGTTCCTATGAAGCACGAATGTGGATAGAGGAAACAGATGCGACACGACAGAGATACTGTGATAAGGCAAAACCTAAAACAATAGGATAATCGGGAATACGTCGGTAAAACTTTCGTATTCTATAATTAATAGTCTTGTACTAGGCATAAGAATAAACCCAAAAGAAATAAAAGTGCAGTTGAATTGTTAATACCAATCATTTAGCACATGACATTTATTTTATTTTATTTTAAAGTATAAGATATACATATATACTCAGTATATCTAATATACATTCTTTTTAATCATCACAATAAACACCGTATCCGTAAATCCATCGATAGGTATGTACATATTACTATACGGTCTTGGGCAAAACCCAACCACAAAAGCTAGTGATTGAAGTGAGGGTGCCCTCATGCTTATACATACTTTATAATACTTCAGTACCCAAGGAGATGTGGAACTTCGCTTCACAACCTTCCTCACGCGCAGCATGCTCACTCGACAGCACATGTCGCGTGAAAGCCAGACACACTCTGCCCATCTCTAGTACCTAGCTCTGATACCCTGTTACACGGTCTTGGGTATAACTTAACCTCAAAAACTAGATATTAAAGTGAGGGTGCCCTCATGGTTATACTTAATAATACTTTGGTACCCATGCGATGTGGAACTTTGCTTGGGGTTTGTTTAACACTTATGTCTCTGTCAAATATCTATCCAATAATCCTTTGTATATATTTTAGTTAAAGTTTGCTCCTTACAAAGTTACCTTATTTCTTTTAAAAAAAAAAAAAAATTCGATTTAAAGCCCCCACTGTATCACATCTGATTTAAATGTTGCGTAGTTGTTTAAAGTATCTGATACTTCTTGGGCGCATATCCTATTCAATACGTATTTGATACCCATACTCAACTAGCTTCGGAGAATCCATATTCACCTATGAAATTTGCAATTTGGTCCTACGCCACCTTTCTTCATTCTCATTCTCTTCAACAAGTATTTCTAACAAAGAGAATCATGGGCCATACGTATAGATAATGCTTACAAATCATCCTAGGGATATAACCCTTTCGTATTGAATCCAACCACTATTTAATAACCCTCCCTAAGCAAACACAATCCACCTTTTCTGATGATGACTACTTGGATCAAAACATCAATAAATCCCGCCACATACAAGTCGCCCCTAGTGAACAATGGGGCATTGAAAATGGATCCCAAAAATTCTACCCACAATCAACAAACCCATTTGGGCAATAAAACCCAAAGGATAACTGTGCAAATTCTACATCCATATGTTCAAATGAACAAGAGAAGAAGTGTCAATCCTCACCCCTTCAAAAACTTGAGTACCACAAATATCAAATTGTGTCTTTGACCCAATTGGCAACTTCCATCCGGACCTCATAGCATTTAAAGGCACGTCACAAAATTTGGTAGTCATTTTGTCCTCCAGGCTTATGGTTTGGGAAATTGTGTGGCTCAAAATAAAGATGGGAGAACCATATGGAGCAAGAGAAGACCAAGCCCTTCTACGGATCGTATAAACGCATTAGCATTCAACAAAGAAGAAAGTAATCTAACCTTCTCTGTTGCAGCTTGTTCAATTAGTGCGCAGCCCAGATCAAGGTTATCATTGGTAACAAGTTGTACAGCTTGTTCAAGAAGGTCACTTGCAATATTTAGACCCTGGAGTGAATTCCTGAGCTGACTTGATATTGAGCCACGCAAGGGTTCCTAGCAGTAAACATTGAATCACTGTCAAACCTCATACAACAAAGTCAGATAAATGCAAGATACTAATCAAGCACCAAACTGGACACTGGAAGAATAAGAAAAATTTCAAGTTCGAAATTTAACCTTGCACGTTACATGAGCTAAGCTTCCGGCCAAACTGGCAACCATTAAGTGTGCTGCATTACGTATGCGGGTCTCATCTAACTCCATGGCATAATCCTACATTTTCATCATTGTTATTTAGAGCAAAAGCAACTTACAGCGACTTTAACAAGTTATTTTTAGCCTATTACAAAAGAATAGGATTACGAAACCTTTAAAACGAGTTCCTTCGTTGTTTGAGTGGCAATAGAAACACTTCGCTGCACAATACCAGACACTATCTCCTTGATAGCTCTATCCATAGCGATTGGAACCACACTGTAATAAAGAATTAAAGTTTATCTTGTACTATGGATTCACCGAGAAAATAGGGAATGAGAATTTGAATGAAGATTTCCAAACCTCTGAAAATGCAGGTAAAGGCCGAGGGCATGAAGCTTTGGGTTTACAATAACTTGTTGTTCGATATTAGATGTCGGTGTTGGAAGCTGCAAACCACAACAAGCTTATGAAAGCAACCAACAAATAATTAGGAGATGAACAGAAGAAACGAACATAACAACACCTGACTAACAGAAAATGAGGATTGCCGTTGTAGTAGTCCTTGAGCAGAAGGGAGCTGATCAGGTAAGCCCAAAGCTGCCAGCTTTTCATCCTCCGTCAGTGGATGAAGAGGAGCAGCATACTAAATTCACCAAAAGATTAGAAACATCACATTTCTAGAACGATGGTCTATATGAAACCTCCAATTAGGAAATGAATATGTAAGACAGACCTGAGACAATATATGTGAATGGCCACCAGGATGAGATGGGCTGGCAACCTCAAGTGGTAGCTCAACTTGATTTAGTGCAGATATTGTACCAGATTTGACTTCAGCAACTATCTGTTGTTGAGGCACCCCAACATCTTTGTTGGAAAAGTCAGGATTTCCTTCAACTTGCCTTACCCTATCCTTGAGAAGAGAAGTAGGAGTTACATCCTTCAGATCAACAACAAGGTTCTTGAATAGGACCTGTAAGTGCCCAAAGAATGAAGGAAAAATGAATAGATAGTCCCAAAATCCATAGAGTTACTACGCGAAAGAACAACACTCATCTATATTTATACATATATATACCTCGATATCAAACTTGAGGTTCATTTTCAGATTTGGCATTGCATAAATTTCAGCCAGTAATCCTAGAATACCCATGGTCCAAGGATTAGGAGGTTGATATGCTAGACTGCTTTGGCAAGGTTCCAAAATCTGCAGCAGCAAGTTTTAGATTACAAACATCACGTAACCAAATCCTAGAGCATGTAGCTGAATATAAAGAATGGTCATACCTTGGATGTGAATGGGATTACAGCAATCATCAAACCCTTTTCATATGCCTGCCATAAAAATAGACAGAGTATACATGAATTTAATAACCGGTATCAAAGGGAGTGCAAACAACAATGCAAATTTTAGTTTTAAAAAGAAAACTCCAATAATCCTACAAAATAAAAAAATAATTACCTCTATGATCAACGATTTGGGATCAATCTCACGTGCCCTCAAAACTTGATTTCTGCCAATTGTGATCTTCCCAAGCCAACTTCCTAGGTTCTTTAGCAAGGAACGCTCTTCTGAACTTGATTTTATAAGCTCCGACCCTAAAAGAACCTGGAAGGACAAGTTGGTGCTAAATATATTTTCCAGTAGTAACTGTCTTTGATACTTATAGACATTCACATCAGAGATACCTTGCAGTTCTCATAAGTTGCTTGTACAATCTCTTTGTTTAATGGCTTCGAGTTAACCTTGTCTATGAATTTCAAGTACAGATCATGAAAATTCGGCTCAATGCTTGCTCTGTCCAGAAATTTCACACATGATTATAATCGAAACTAAGTGTCACAAGAGATAAGAAGGAAAGTGAAGGTGCAGGAACAGAGTTGATAATGAGTATTTTTTTTTTTTTTTTTGGATAAGTAAAAGATTTTGTTACCAAAAAGACATTAAGGGAATGCCGCCCATGTACAATAAAGGGCCACAAGACAAAAAGGCCCTATACACTTGCACAATGCAACTGAAAAAGCTCAAACCATTCTAAAAATTGGTCAAGAGATGGAAAACAATCATTCTTGTGCCAACTAAAAAAGCAATTTAACAAAAAAACTTTTGATTTTAAATAAAGGCTTTTCAATCCCTTCAAAGCATCTCGAATTCCTTTCACGCCAAATCACCCACATCAAATAAAGAGAATCATAGCCCAAACACACTTCCTTCTTTTTCCCACTCTAGCACATTTCTAAGCAATTAAGAGTTTCATGACACTTCCCGATACAACCCACTGTATCCCAAACCATCTCTTGGACCAAATTACAAAGCTCCCAAGTCACCAATCTGAAGGAGGAGGTGATCAACCGTCTCTGCATCCCTTTTGCTCATACAACACAAATTTACCATGATTTTCTGTCTCCAAATCAACGATAATAAGAATCTTGCCTTGAATCGCACCAAACAAAGAAACTCACCCGAAAGGCTCCAGATGAAGATAAATTCAACCGCATCTCATCCTCCCCTTCTCCTATCCTGCACACGCCAAACACTCCACAGAACAACATCAAAGCCTCCTCCTCCCACTCACACACATCTCTATGCAAGCAGATATCCCTAACAGTAACCCCGTTATGAGCATGGAGGTAATCATAAACTTTCGCATCTGTCACAAGCTAAACTTCACTCTACACCCGTCACCACACATGCTCCCAAAACTTCACTCTATGCCCGTCACCAACCGACATGCAAGTATTCTTACCAAAAACCTCCCACCCATTCATAATGTCCCTCCAAAGAGCCACCCCATAAGGTAATCTCACATCAAGGGAAGCCCAATCTCCCCACCCACATCCATAATTTGCCACTATTATCTTTCTCCACTAATATCCAAAGCCATTTACCCAACAAGGCTAGATTGAACTTTAACCTCCTCACACCCAACCCATTCTCTCTAATGGGAGAGCAAACCTTGTCCCACTCAACTAAATGGTATTTGAACTCTTCCCCTACACCACTCCATAGAAAGTCTCTTTGTATTCTCTATGCTCATAGCCACATAAGCAGGGATGACAAACAATGACAAAGTTAATGGGCAAGCTAGAAAGCGTATTTTTTAATTAAGGTCACTCTACCACCTTTTGGAATGTAGTTGATAATGAGTATATATAAGAGAACAATTACTTACAACCATTTATTGGTACATTCACCCAAACGGACATTACAAAAAGAGAATATAAAAGACAACAATTACTTTCTTTTTTTAATCAGCAACAATTACTTACAACCATTTATTGGGTACATTCACCCAAACACACATTACAAGAAAGGATAAACTTAGGTTAGTCAGGCAGAAAGGGGCAGAAAGGTTCATATTCACCACTGATTGAGATATAGGTACAAATCCTACGGATGAACCACCCATTAATTCAGCAGCAGTTAACATGGAAATCCCACATAGAGTTTCCACTCCCTCAATCACTTTGGACGCTAAAGTTAAGTCCATCTTGTGGACAATGTTGTTGGATAATGGGAAAGGCAAACCAGTTCTTGTTAGGCAAACCAGTTCTTGTTAGTCATCGAGTTTTTTCATGCTGTCTCAGTTCATGGAATTCATTGCTACATCTTTGATGCACTGCCAGTACAAGTTCATGTGAGAATTCTTAATTGGCTAGTTGAAAATAGCCCTGGGGCTATGGAACAAAAAATTAACCCAGACATAGTATTGACGGTGATCTCAACTATTGCAGAACAGAAGGCGATAAGAGGAGATAGATTTCTTATTATAGAGTAGAGATATGGTCACATGGGTCCCTTCTTTGGCACACATCCTTTGTTTAACTATGACACTTAAACTTGGGAATGTGTATTGGTATCTCATCTTACTCACCTTTTCATTACCATGTACTGTGCAAACCATGGATAGTACTGCTCAGTCAAAATCTCAGAAAATTCCTTTGCCTTAACTTCAAAATTTGTAGAAGATAGATTATTAATGATAAATGATATCTTGTCCTGAATCTCTGATGCTGGAGCCTGCAGAAAGATTGTGAAAATATTAGGGTAAGGTGACCATTAGAAATATATAGCAGACAAACAGCATACTGCTTAGTATACTCACAACAAAGATAACAGCATACTTGGCAAAGAGATAAAAAGCATACTGGAAATGAGAGGACACATCATATTAGCACTATATGCCAGCAAGCTCCCGCAAAATCATCCTTTCCTATACTGTCATATATAGCATTATGCAATTTTCACAACTAATATGATCTTTTTGCATTTAGGTCATGTGCTAGCTAAATGTCAACCTCAGACGGATTATTAACATCAGCTTCTATGTTTCGTATAAGTTAGCCATAGTCCTTGACCACACAGCGTATTTAAATGGGTGCATAGTAGATAAGTACTTCATGCAAACATTCCAGGGTTCAGAACCTCAGTATAATTTTATTACTTGGAAAACATATAAACTAGAAGCAAAAATAATGCAGCAGCACTATTTATGATAACATGTTCAAAAATGAAAATTAATCATCAAAGGGCTCACTGCAGGACTTTTGGTTTTTCCCCTTCACAAACCACTTTATAAGGCAACAAGTATTGATGCTGCAAATAAGGGTATATGACCAAATGATTGATAAGTCCATGTTTAACCAATGGTTCAAAAATCATTGGACTATAACATGGACAGAAAAAACTCAAGCTAACTAGGAAGTTCATACTGATATTGCTATAATTTCCACTCCTAATTTAACAGTCAATGGCTAAGTCATGGAGGTCACATTTCCCAATGCAACTGCAAATATCATATGGACCCGATAAAACAGATCAAACGATTTCCTTAGCCATCAGAACCTATGTCAGTATGACTTAGAACTTGAGTAATTTCCCATAGAGTTGCAAGCCAATCAGCAGCAGAATACAGCTGCATCAGCCATATGGTGGGCTTCAGCAGTCAAAACATCTCAACTAGTCATCCCACAATGATGTAGTCATCGAATACCCATCAGCCTAAGGAGACATGCCCATTAGTTCAAAGCATTGACACTGAAGATGTCCAATTGAACTGTACTCGGATTTGTAATGGTATGCAGCCAGACTGGAAGCAGATAGCATATATATTGCACAGAACCATGTCAGAGGTTAAAAGAGAAGTTAAAGGGGAGTTTATTCACTTTTGGACGCCTAGTATTGTCATAAGTGCAAAATGCGGCTTGTGCACTATTGACACCAGCGACAGAACATTTATCCAAAAGAATGAATGGGAAGCAGGCCCATATTACTAGAGACGCGATTACTTCCAGTTCCACCCTACCCCCTCTATTCTCTGAAGCAACATATTTTTCTAGACTTATAATTCACAACTCCAAGGTTACCCTTAGAGCTTGATAATTACTATCATCTGTTGAATAAATCTTCCACTTCCTAAGGCTCAAATGATTTCTCCATCCCCAATATAATGCATTACATAAACGTCTACATCTCTGACACTAATGCCTCACTAATCCAACTGCAAACAAAAAAGAGAATTCCATATCAAAATCCCTTGGATCCACTTAATCCATTTTACACTCTATTGCTGAGCCAAAGAGTAGAGCTACAGCCCTTTGCAAGTCGGGATGGAAACACTGATGTAGAGGGTGTTTTTTTAATTTGTTTGCACCAACCATACGAGAAAGGAACCTGTGAGTGATTTATCAACAGGAGAAAGATTCTTCTCCTTGATAAATGAGCAGTGTTCTAAATGGCGGCCGCCGAGGCCGCCTAGGCACTTGGAGGTACCTCGCCGCCACGCCAATACCCCTTGGCGTTTGATTTGGCGCCCAGGGAGATTTGGCGGGGTTTGGCGGCCGCCTAGGCGGCCTTGGCGGCCTTGGAGGGTTTGGCGGCCTTGGCGGAGCTTGGCGGGCTCGGCGGCGTCTTTGGAGGCCTAAATTGAATACTATTAACATAAAAGGGCTAGGATTAAAAGTACAAAAACTAAAAGGGCTTATTATGTAATTTTACAAAATCATATCTATATATATTACAATTACATTTACATCCCCATTCAACACTCCAATCTCGTTTATTTCTACTTATTGTCTTATTCAACTTAATTGCTAGTTGCTACTACTTAATTTCATTTGGGTTTGTACTTTGAAGTTTGAACATTAAACTTTGCATTATGGTTATGTAGAACTTTGAACTTGCATTATGGATACATAGAATATAATTTGATTGGAAAATGATTTGTTTTATAAAATTAAAAAAAAAATGCCGAAATGCTTGGCGCCGCGTAGGCGGCTTGGCGCTTGGAGGTGGGTCTCCGCCCTACTAGCGCCAAGCGCCATTTAGAACATTGTAAATGAGCAACCAAATCAACGAACTAACGACTATCAAACGGAATAGACCCACCACCTTGACAGAGATAACTGACCTAAGAACACCATAACAAATTAGTACCAGCAAAATACCCAGTAAAGGGCAAGTCAAAACCAAGTTACTTGAGCATGATAAAGAGCTATCTGAAACCAACTTACCAGGATACGTTGCATTGTGTGTAATATAGAGGTGAAAATTACGGGAAGAGGAATAAGAGAGAGGAGCATTATCACCCTATGGTGCCACAGAGACTATAGTGGTCAACTTAAATGATTAACCCAGGCCGATGCAGCCAGAATCTGGTGGATATGCACTTCGGTTTGGCATATCCTCACTTAAGGGATACCTTGTTCTTGATTTCTAGAGATTGGAGAACGAGTTTGCGGTTTTCAATTTGCTCTCCATTCATTTTTATACTGAATTAACCATCCTCCTGTTCTCTTTTGCATCTTTCTTCTTATATACCAAAAAATATTTGAAGATGAAAACTAACTGAAGGAACATTGAGAGACGTACAAAATTTCTCCAACATAAATCATGTCAAAGATGGGTCAAAGCACAGGGGCATCCAAGAAAACACTCCTACACAAAATATATGAAGAAAGTAACCCAGAAAAGACAATGCCCAGCATCCCAACATGAATATATGTATGCATGTATCCTAGTCAACACCCCCAACACAAATATGGTCCAAAACTGAGTCGATCAATATTTTCTGACTTTAACCTCCTTAATTTTACGTCTAATGCTATTATATCGTCGGAGAGGTATCTGAAGTCCGAACTCAACAAATAATTGTCACAGTCAGACAAAACATCAATTCAATGTATTGGCCTAATTGTGCAGTATGAAACAAATTTCTTCACTGATATGGTTCAAAGCACATGTAGCTTTGCAACAGTGGCTGCAAAACAAGATGTCCTTATGGAAGCAGTAAAATGAGAAACTGTGATGCAATATGCTTGCAACGAATCCCACATGAGAAGTGCCTATGCAATAACAAAGTTTTGATTTAAATACCTCCAAGGGAGTTTCTCTTCTCTCCGCAGCAGCAACAAGGGTTTCAATGTTTAAAGCAGAGCCAAACCCTGTACGTAGGAATTTCTAAAGCATGTTCACAAAACTGCCACAAGTACAATATAGGACATAATAGCTAGGCAGAGAGAAATCCAAGTGTGACCAGACACGCATACAAGGATACAACGAAACAATTCATGCATATTAAGGGGTAACAGAAAATTACTTGCTGAGGTAATTGCTCGAGATGGACGGGTAAAACCAGTAGAGGAAGACAGCACAGAAGAAACACTTGCTGAACTCTGGGGCTGCACTTTTAGCAAGGAACCAAAAGAGTCCAAATCTTGAATGATAAAAGGAAGCCGCAAGAAAAACAGTAGATAACAAGGAAAATGAAATCAAAGAACGTGCCTTTTGAATGCTAGGTGCATCACTTGTGGAAACAAGTGAAGATTGCCCTCCAGTAGAAGTAAGGGGCTTCATGTAGTTAGATGATGTTACCGAAACTTTCTGACTTTCATCCAAACGGATTTGGTGTTTCAATTGAAGCTGCATTGAAGAAGATATATGTGGCCCAGGTTGGGTACCAACAGAACCAATTAATGGAAAGGATGGACCAGGCATCTGAGAACAAAAGAAACAATACAGTCAATACATCATTTGAACGCTGGCTTTATACAAAAATCAGAAAAAGAAGCCAGGAAATTATGATGTCACTACAAAGGAATCTAAACATAGGATCTCAAATTGCTGGCGCATCCTGACTAATACAGTCACATCCCTGCAGAGTATCAGGCGAGACTATGATACTCATTCTTGAAGTTTACTTTCACGTGCAACAAAAATGCTAGGACATAACATTTCTGAAATGAGCTTCCGCTATTGTAGCCAATAGAACAGATGCAAAGAAATTTATTTACCAGACGGTCCAGACCATAATATCCTATGATGAGATCATCAATCCACACACGTCCACTCTGCTCTCCAAGAGTGAGCAATGTGATACTAACAAAGAAAATGGTAGTCTGGTGCCATTTCGAAATCAATGGCAACCTCCTTGAATCGGGCAAAACTTTTGGAGGAGGATTGTGTCGACAACTTGTATTTGTTTAGCATTTTCTTACCCTTTGTAGATCTCTAATTCTAAAACCATACCTATGATTACCACTGTATCAAAGCCAAAACTTCAAACAAACTAAGATTAAATTTGGATAACCACCGTGCCGCAAGTACCGATCAATTGGGATGGACTAAACCGCAAGTACCGATCAATTGGGATGGACTAAAAAATCTATCTTCTCCATTGAGCTATGTCAACGGCATCATGTTCCGCGATATCAAAAAAGACCAAGATCCATTAAAACAACCGCCTCTAAAGTCAATTTCGATCTACCCCTCTCCTTAGTGCTACCATAACCATATCACTCCGCCTAACTACCGCCTCGACCAATCTACAATAGACATGTCCAAACCACAACCACCTTGATCTATTTTTCCTGTATTTCTGTCTCGCAAAGTCTTACAACTCATCCATCTGAACATGATCATTTTAACTACACTAATCTTACTCGCATGTTGTTTCGTAGTAGCCCAACATATTTGTTGTATAACATGGCTGGCCTTACAACATTGCGGCAGAATTTTCCTTTCAATTCTTTAAGTATCCTGTAGTCGCACAACACTCCCGAAGCAATCTGATCCGTCCAACTTATACTTTGTGGGTCACACATCTGCAATCCCTCCATCCTTACTAACAATTAACAACGGAGTCAATATACTAAAACCCTCGCCTCTTGGAAATTCCTGATTTTAGAGGGTCATCCCGGCACTTCAACATTACTAATCTTACAACCCACGTACTCCAGTATACTCCAAATGATCATAAACCTTTTGACTCTAATGCTTCTCTCCAAGTTTCTAATTTAGCACTTAAACCTCTTGCAATTTCATCTACTAAAACAATAAGTAGGACCATTCAAACAATATGCACCACAGGTTAGCATCTCGAATATGTCTAGTCAATTTGTCCATAATTAGGGCAAACAGTTAAGGGCTCAAAGCGGATTCTTGGTGTAATCCTATTACTATAGGAAATTCATTTGTTTCCCCATCAGAGATGGAATAATAGTACTGACAGCCCCTTCATACATGTCCTTAACCACATCAATATACCCTTTTGCCACATGACTCACATCCTTTCTCTCAAAGACCCACCATAGAACGTCTACAGGCACCTTATCATAAGTTTTTTTCCCAGTCAATGAAAACCATGTGAAGGTACTTCTTTGCTATCTATACTTTTCGACTTGAGATTAAAAAAGATACATTAGGAAAAAAATTAAAAAAGAAAAGATACACGTAGAAATGCTATTTCAAGAAGGGATGGGAACAAAAATAAAAAACATAAGAAATTATAAAAAAGAAAAAAAAAATTGTGTTGAAAGATAAAATTCCGAACAAGATAACACTTACCTTCCTACGTGTTGTTTATTTTGTGTTCAAAGATGAAATTCAATTGTAGAAATTGGAAGAACTACACATTTTGTTCCAAAAATAGGACACTATAATCTCAACACAAAATAACCAAAAACCAAAGCAATCTTTTTTTTTTTTTTGGTTCCATAAAAGCACTAGGTCTTGAGTCATTGCTCTAAGTATTACTCAAAACATAAGAGGTCCAAATCAAGTACATGAATTTCAAAACCACCACATTTTATTATATTAGAAAACCTTTCCATTTCGAAAAGAGAGGACGTGAAATACTAGTTTTGGAGAAGCAGCAGTAGGGTTCCACACAAGTGATAGTAAAGTGCCTCTGCAGAGGTAGAAAGGATTGAGGATGGATACAGTATAAGAAAGAATGCAAAACCAAAAAGGTCTTAGAAATGGAAGAATTAGAAAGAACGCAAAACCAAAAAGGTCTTAGAAATGGAAGAATTAAAGCTGCATGTAGATATCCATATTCAATATCCACCTTGAGAAATCTGTATAACTATGCAAAGATGGGGAAATAATCAAAACTACAATGAAGCTCAGCCTATCTCATTTCAAATGTTAAATGCTAAAAATACTGTATGCAATGGAGGGATCTAAACAAAGAAAATTGACAGAACAACACTATTGCTGGAGCAACACAATACTATATGAAAATAAATAGCAGTGCAAGTGCAAAAAACCGTGCATTGTTCTACACATGCCAGACCTAGGGCAAATGAGTCACACCTATGATTAACGATCCAAATCAGGAAAGCAAAGAGAAATCCCAAACCTCAAATGATGAGAAAGCCAGAACCATTAGGAAATAAATGTCCAATTTTGTAGTTCACATCCAATTTGTAGTTCCACAGAAGTGCACAAAGTAACATTTAATGAACTCTTTGTACCACCATATCATGAAATTTTTCATTAATGAAAAGTTTAGCAGGGATTTTATATGCAAGAGTGGGGTCGAGAACCAAAAATAATTGTAAACCTCCATATTTGGTTCATTAGCTTGAATAGAACCATGTTGTAGATCCATAGAAGGATTATGTCCTCCATCTGATTCTGAATGGCCCAATGAAATCCTTTCAAGAGCCCGCTCAATGAAAGCAACAAGCTCAGAATGAGAACTACGCAGATGAGACATTTGTAAGATGTGATTGCAGTACGGGGGCCACTCAATCAAACGGTCCACAAACTGTTCCAGAGCCTTCGTCCCAAACACGAACATCTGTTTGCAGAGAGACCATCAGTAACACAACACATCAAACAACAACAAAAATCGTGGAACAAAATATTAGAATCTAATACAAACTTTTGAATCTGGAGGTTTACGCAATGCATCCAAAACACCTCGTAGGGCAATACCAAGTGTGAGATGAGTTACAAGCTGATGCTTGATGAGAGAGCCTGAAATATGACAATACAATGCCATGAGCATAACAAGCGTATCAACAACAGCATGTTACAGAAGCTAATTAGATAGATTTACAGAAGGGGCTGTAAATCTGACAAAAGAATTTAGTTGCTAACAAGTGCAGATGCAAATTAAAAATACGACCATTCATTATTCCAGATGTCACAATTCTCCAAGCAACACAGAAAGTTGGCAGCTAATGAAAAAAAGAATTTTCAACTTGAACCTCAAATGCAGATGTCACTAGTGAAATCACATTTTTCTACTGGGACTGCCTAAAACCTAGAAGTGAACGCCTTGGTTCTACTCCGATTCTTCCACACCATTTTATTCTTTAACTAAATCTCCGAATAACTCAGTAGTTCTTGTGGGTGCTGAAAGAAAGTCCGCATCCGACAATGCATTGTGAACTGGGAACGTTACAAAACATAAGCTAAAGGGTTTACAATTTTGTCTTGCCTTATTTTCAATTCCCAAGAGGATGAAACTTGCCTGTAACATTTTGAGGGTCAACAATGAGAAACAGAAAGGAGGCCAACATAATTATTCTGGACAGCATTAAAAAGAAAGGGCTAAGAGAAGGGACAAAGAAAAGAAATCTCAGAGCCTATGGCCCTATATGTCCAGTAAACCAAAATTTTACAAGGGCTGAAGAATCAAGGCATACTGTAACTTTAATAAATATATAAGCAAGAAACTGGGATTCCACATGCATACAGGTAAAAAGTAAAAACAACTAGAATCTTGTCACAAAGATGATATGAAGATTGTGTTGTGCTAATTGGGGTTTACTGCTGCAACGGAGATTAACTTGGTCAATAAATGAATGAAACCAAAATTACACGACAAAGAATATGTTACAAGAAAAAAGACGAATGTTGCGAAAGACTATTTATTCTATTTAAATTACGTTATTCAGGAATCTGCTTTTTATATCTATTTCGGAAACATTGTGGTTAGCCTAAAAATATTTGGCTTATTATCTTCATTAGGTACTTCTGATATTGAGATTAAAGATTGAATCAAGAACTAGGGTTTTCATTTATTTTGTGGGTTCAAGCACACCGCCCGTCCAGCATCACAAGGGGATGCACAAGTCTCCGAATAAAACCAAAAAGGATTGAAGACCAAGGAAAGAATGGGCCTATTCAAATATAACGAGCAGCAACTACAACTGCCATGGGCAATTGTTGCCTACAACATCACACTGCAATAATCCACCAAGTATGGAAAAACAACAAGACCTGAAATTACTTTATCTATACTAAAGCATTCCAAACTAAAAGGGAGCAAGAATTAGAAAATAGCAAACATTAGGAATTATTAGAGAAATCGAGCTAAAACATACAGAGATTCAATAGCAACAAATTCCTTCACATTTAACAAAGTCAAAAAAAAAAAAAGTTCTGCAAAATAGGTTTGTCAACTGTGAAACCTCACCAAAGAGAACTGCGGCAATTTTGAGCTGCCTCTCAGGGTACTTAGGGAAAAATTTGTATTCTTCAAAAAGATTGCCAATCATGCACTCAAAGATCGATTGCTCCCTGTCAATTCATACACAATCAACACCGCTCAAAAAAAAAAAAAAACTCTCAATAAAATCTTAACATAAAGCTTAAAAATGATTACATGGCATCAATAACTTGCCAAGAAGGCTCCCAAAGTAAATTTTGTATACTTCAACAAGAAAATAGGAGATCTACGTTATTCCTCGAATTTAGCACCAAAAAGGATTAACTATCATTCTCCATCGATCCCTTAGAAATGAATGCCCGAAGCCATTTTTCCTCTCATCAAAACTTTTACAGTAAAAGCGGATGACCAAGAAGAAAAATTAATCTAATCGAGTTTTCAAAACTTCACCAAAGTCAAAGACTCAATATAAGTATAGATTAGTAAGGATGCTTTGGAGTCTGGAAATGCTCACCAAGAGATGTCCATAATTCCTCATAGCAACAAAAACGAGAATTAAATATCATACAGTATCAGTACTCTAATTCTCCCCTTGGAAATAAATGGTCCATACAACTTCTATGCTTTCAAAAGTTATTTAGTATTACCTAAAATGCAGCAATAAAAAAGGTTACCGTAGCATTTTTCTTCATTTATGACCGGTCCTGGCTTTACAAAAACTTTTGATATTAATATTGAAAAGGTTGATTTCCAAATAAGATGGTTGATAAGTGAGATGCAATGCCACCAAGACCATTTGAAAACTAAGACATGCTATACATGTCCAAAAGTACAACAGTGCCATCAAAAAGTAGGCTTGAGGAATTGCTTAGAAAAACATGCAACTAATACAAAACTCTAATTCTGCTTTGGATGTTATAGTACAAAAGAATGTGACGACCATGGTTCAGTTAAATTTGATAGAAACTAAAACACCATAGGCCAGCAAAATTCCTTATGTTAATCCTCACAAAAATATGGCGAAAGAGACGGTCCTAGAGAGAAGTAAACAAGGCACCTATTCTCAGGAGATTCCTTGAACCGAGCAAGCATTTGAATCATCGTGTCAATGGTTAATTGACCAGAAAACATTTGATGGAAATAAGAGTTGGCTTCTGCCTCAATGTCATCCGTGTATCCATCAGAGGGTGATGAATCAGTAGCCCCACTACTCTTCATTCTCGAATTAGCATTCATAAATGTCAACTTCCCCACTTCTTCAGAAAGCTGGCTAGAGATAATCAAGCCTGTATGAGCTTGAAGAACCTGCAAAACATATAGACCATAAGTCTCCATGAATCAGGATATAAAACTACGTATGACTAATGAAAACAACCAATTGATAAAGGCAAAACCTTCAAGAAAGTAGGACTCGTCTCCGAATAAACGTTCAGAAGACCACCAGAAGGGTTGAAATGGTCAACAGAAACATCTTGAGAGACACCAAATTGAATCTCCTTCAAGAATTTGAGGCACTCCTGGTAGCAGAAACATAAATATTAGCACATTTTACTATTTCCCCTTCAAATTTTAAGAAGCATAATAAAGGTTGTAAAGAATGACGGCTCATAATGTGCAACAAGCTGGAGTTCGTAGTGCTCTGCTCATAACTCCCTGTGTGGGGCTGTGGTGGAAGTGAGAAGAGGAGGTGGTGGAATCTTTATAATCACCTCGAAGAAAACATCTTTGTAAGTAGTCAAATTAGAGCTCAACCAGTTCTCTAGGTCTACAAGTTCTTTTCGTGAACCAAGGGCAGCCAACCGAATACCAAAATATGAAGGCACCATATCCAATACTTGTAAGAGTATCTGCAACACAAAAGAGAAGGAAAAGGTATGTCCATTAAATCCGCTGTATGGGAGATACAAGACTATAAATGGAAGAGACATGTGAAACCAGGTACAAGAAAATATGATGCAGAAGGCTATTTCTGATCTTTAAGAGAATTCAGCAGATTAAGGCAATGCACGACCACAGAAAATAGCCTTACGTCAAATGAAATGTTTTAAATTGAGAAGCATAGCAACAGAATCTTAGGGAGAACCTTCTCATCGAGCAAGGAAATTCTAAGACTACTTATCACGGGGAAAAAATGAACAACGAAAATTAAATCAGACAAACATTGTTAGAGGGGAATACCAGAATAGTAGTTGAGTGAACAAATTTTAGTGATAATGTATTCCACTCGCACACAGCAACAATTTAAAATAATTGACTGCTGCACATAGTATACTGATACAGATGGCCATAACCACGGAGTGTCAATTCAACCAGTGCAATGGTAGCAACAAGTCATTGAAGTCAAGTTAACCTTGATCCAACTATTTGGGGTTTCAATGCACATTACCTTCTATTGTTCAGCAACATTCCCACCACATATGGTCAAACCATATTCCTTTAGAAAAATCCTAAACAAACTCTGGAGCTAAGGGATGAAATACTAATTGACAAAACTAAGAAGTGCACAAGACGTGTTTACCTTCATCTCCTGGCAAACGTCCAAAACTCTCCTAATATCATCTGGATTGGTGTTGTAGGCATCTAAAAAACCCCGCAGCAAAAGATTAGGGTTAACCTGCCACAGCTGAAGAATCGTACCACTTCCAGCGCTATTTCTAAGTATGATGGGGAAAACAGTCGAAGAAATCTCAAACTGTAGGAGGTTATAAGCAGTCTGCAATCAAAACAGTAAGGTCTATCAAACCAAAAGACTACAAAGAAGAAAAAAATTGTTTGGAAAGAACATGTACATCTCCAGTACATTAATGTGAGCCATCCCAAGGAGCAACACTTCAGGGCAGTGCTCAAGAGGATGCTTAAGCATTGATCGAACAGTGCTCGCATGACCTCTCTCAGCTAGCAGACACAAAACCTCCAACAGGTCAAGACTTAACCATGCATGATTTTTGTGTCCAAATTGAAATTTTTGGCCATGCACAGCATCAATGAACGCCTGCAAGAGTAGTTTGGCCAGTCAGATATGCACACAGCATAAGTTCACAAATAAAGAACTGGATGCTAAGAGCACCATACCAATTGCCTCCCAGAATGTGCAAAGGTAAATACTTCAGGGGGTACTGCAACAGCATGCTTAAGAAAAGATAGCTGGCCATCGGTATTCTTCCAAACCGAGCCACAAATAGCATGGAGTGGGAAAGGATCCTGCAATGTATATTACAAGGTTATGTATCAACAAAGATGTTCTACTGAGGAAAATGATATTCAACGTGCATGCAATTAAGAAATTCATGCATAGCAACAAACCTGGCATGCATGTCTATAAACCGACATAAAAAAGGAAAACGCCGCCTCATTAGGGAAGTAGAATCCATCATGATCGAGGTTTTCAACAACACTAGTCCAATTGGTTTCAGGAGCCTGAAGTTCGCACATTTAGAATCGCCACCAAAAAAAAAAAATGCACTTTTAACTTGCATATGAGGAAAGGTAAAAATAAACAAATCAAGATTCCAAAAAGATACAACAGATAAACCCACGAGTTGCTTGATTGAATTGATAAGGACATCAATATTCCATGAGCTCGATGATGGCATATCTGTTGAACTGCCAGTGCTAAGAGCAGAACAGAAAGTTGAAAATGCATTCTGATTGTCCTCGAGTGCAGTATGCGTGCGGGCAATTGTGCCAAGAATCCTAGAGACAGTCATTGCCGTCAGCGGTAAAAACAGGGATAGCGTTTCTGTGCACTGCGAGACATTAACTGTGCATCCGTAACCCAATTCCTTCATTACATCGGCCATGCTCATCTCTTTCTCCATTTCTGCTAGAACAGTGTCAAAATCATTCTCATCGCCTTCATCAAACAAATCCAAACTCCTGGAGCATAAAAACAACCATAAGTACCTATATGTGCATAGAAGTATTAATTATGTCAACAGAACAAGCATGAATCTAATGGCAAAGCTGTTTCCAGAGGATTACTCAATAATTGTGTATTTATTACCTCAACACAGTTGCCTCATCCAATTCCTTGGAGAGCAATGGAGCTAATATAAATCGGTCACTCTCTTTCAATTGCAATAAGGATAACATCTGCACAAAAGAATCTACATGCTTGGACAGGCCCTCAGATCGATGGAGAAACATGAAAATATTCTGAATTTGCTCAATAGATTCAACACACGCATGACTGGTAAATAGTTCCCCAATCTGAGCCATGCAGAAGTTCTTCCCTGGAAACCAGTGTACAGTTAAACCCATGTTGAACAAGCAACAATGAATAAAACTAAAGAACAGAGAAGCAGATACAAAATGGGGTCTTTCTAATCCACATCTCCTACTTCAGAGAGGGGCAGGTGTACGTTGACATTATAACTTACCACACATTCTGACGTCCGAATTTTCAGAATCCAACAAAGCAAGTCCAAATCCAATTTTCTCAGATGCTGACAAGTGTAAAGCATTTGACAAACTTTCAACAAACTCTTCATTGATTGCTGCATTTCTTAATGACTCAGAGAGCACTGTACTGAAATTCGGTTTATCCAAAACAAATTTGAAGATAGGACCAACTATTGGTTCCGGTTGCAGATTCTTCAAATCTTTCCCATAGATATTCAGGTGATCCAAGCAGGTTTGCAAGAGCAATATACTCCCCTCCATTCCATACCCAACATACTATCAAGAGAAACATAAAATCAGCATGGTCCATATGGAAGAGAATAATAGAATCAACTCAACATGATACAACTTCCATACCCAACATACTATCAAGAGAAACATAAAATCAGCATGGTCCATATGGAAGAGAATAATAGAATCAACTCAACATGATACAACTATTTGTCGGATTTCAATTGTTTTCTCAATCATCAATCCCTGAATTTGTAAATTCTAAAAAGGATGATGAAGTTATTTAAGTTCCCTTTCTACTGACACAATTTCATCTCCTTCCTGGAAGTCAGTGATCATGAAAAAGGATCAAGGATCTTTTCCAGCTAAGGACACAGCATAAAGAGAGCAAGATATCTCTCCTATATATAAAATGAGTGCCTATCTACAGAACTTTCGTCCCTGATCAAACAGTACGTGCTTGGATTAAACAGTACTTCCATCTGTTTCTCTCCCATATATAAAATGAGAGTGCCTATCTACAGTGCTTTCGTCCCTGATCGAACAGAACGTGCTTGGATTACAGAGTACTTCCATCTGTTGGATTATAAAGTACTTCCATCTGAGCTTCAGTAACAATCAGACGGTGAACATTTTCTGGCCTCATTTACTGGTTTGCCCCTTGACAGTCTTTTCCTTTGGGCATAACAGGTAGTCATTTGTATGTTTTTTGGGTATTCTTGGAAAATAAAATGGCTAAAAGTCTACAAATGAGTTTTTGTCCCCACTTGTACAGTGTTTGACAGGCCTAGGCGGCAAAGCTAATAAAGTACTATTGGCCCATCGGGCACAATTTGATTGCCGGATTTTTTTTAAAAAAAAATTGAAGAGAAGTGATTTTTCATTTTTGCACTCTTTTATTGAAGCACTCTTTTTTTCGTCCTTATTGGCATGAAATTACAAGTTTGCCTTTCATGAACAAAGAGCTTAGTAGAACATAAATAAATAAACAAAACAACTGCAAGTAAAATGTAGATAAATAGGAGAGCAAAATATCATTTTCCTTCCAAAAGAGAGTTGATGATGAGAATAAAAGAGAGCAGGCGGACCTCTGAAATAATAGATGAGAATAGAGATTGCATGTAACACATGATCAGTTATACCCCGTTTGATTTGGGTGGAATAAAGGGTGGGATTAGGAATAATGAATCATTTTTTACTATTGAATGAAGAGAAGGATAATCCAAAGGCCTAAATTCATTTATTTAGTTTGTAAAACGAAAGGCCTGAATTAGTTAGATAATCCCTTACTGAGGTACTATGTGCATATAGTCCCCCTATTCCAATCTTATCTTTTGTCCCATGCAACAAACATATGAAGCTACATGTTTGCTTATAAATCTCGGCATCATACAAGCCTATGAGAGTATTAGTAACCACACTTCATTAACTACTACAGTTAACAGCCAACATTAAACTAATAACCACACTGCAGCCTAATAGCTTTCACGTTTCTTTCTTTTCTCTGAACAAGAAAAGAAATCTAATGTACTCTCTTCCCACTCTGGATCTCACCAACTATTGGAGTTTCCAATTCTTTTGAAGCGATGAAAACATAATTTAGGACTTCTCTATTTAAAAGTTTTTGTCTGATATGTTCAATTTCATAAGTTCCCATCGATGAATGAATTTTTGATTGCTTTCTATTTGTTTTCTTTGTCTCACTCTGTGTCTTTGCCAAAATTGAAGTTTTTATTTCTTTAACTTGTCGTTAGCACAATGAAGTGGCTAATTACTTAAAGAGAGACTAGTCTCCGAAAGGCCAAGCTGCACTGCTTAACCTTTGTATGAGATCAAGGGCCAACTGTTTGACAAATTATACATGTCCCACAATTCTCCTATGTCAGTGAAGCAAAGATATAGACACACACACACACACACATAGGGAGAGAGATGAATAATAACAGGGAACAAACAACCTACCCTGGTCCCATCTTTCTGCTTTCCTCTCATTTTCTTTTCTGTTACTTCTCCCTCTCGACTAGGGCTTGACAAATGAAACAAAACAAAAAAGCCTATGTTTCCCAAGTTTTTCATTTTGCACCTTTTTCATAGTGATGACGAATTAAACAGAGAAGGTGCCAAAGGAATACCACACTTGTGCAAGGAAAAGGAAACAACACCAGCAAAACCAAATGCCTAAGTACAAAAAAGGCCCACCCTTAGTAGCAGGATCCTCCTATCAAGGTGGCAAATCGAACTCAGAACCTCGGGGAGGGAGGCCTCTTCCAAATCAGGAGAATCCCAGCCATGGAAATCATCCAACTAAATCCGTCCTGAAAACAAGGAAGAAAGAGGAACCATCCAATCTTAATTAGCCTTCCCACAACATTCCTATCCTCCCTCACCTTGACTCTCTACAGCCATAAAGCAAAGCCAACAACTCAAACAAGTGATCAAACCCCAAACCTAAAAAAATAGACCCCAAAAATCCGCCGAGCAGATCTCCAGATACTCCGTCACAGATGCCTCCTGATTAACCCCAAACTGGCAAAAATAGTTGAAAAGGCTCTATCAAGAGTCACCACACCAAACCACTTGTGCCTTTAAACGTCATCCCTTGAACCACCTGCCTACATTAAAGATAACCAACATTGAGAAGTCATCCAAAGTAAGTCAAATGACCTTCCATAATCCTCTACCATGAGCACACACCAACACATAGTCGACCTTCCACCCTAACTTTCTCCATACTTAGAAGCCACCACTCTCCTCGGAAATCTCTCACAAGCACAACACGGTCATTTTCAAAAAGGAGCCTTATTTCATATATTAGCTACCCACTGTTTTTTGCCAATTCCATTACTGACAAACATGTCCCCACCGTGTCTTGAGCCTATCTCGAGTGTCCTCTGCTTATCCTTGAGGTGTTCAAGAAAATATAAAATAAAAATCCAGCCACCATTTCGGGTGTGTATGACACATGTCTATGTCCTTGAGATGGTCAGACAATGACAGGCAATGCTAGCAGAAGAATGCTTTATAACCCACACCTATACTTCCCTAAATACCCTTCAAAGGACTATGCTGAAAACTACAAGATGATGTACCACAACCCAGCTTGTGCTCTTCTATTTCAATCTGATGTTAATTCTAACTTCATATCCACACAAGAGAAGCACGTTCAACCGGTGTTTGTATACCTTATTTGAATTAAGGTGGCAAATATGAAAAACGGATTAGAGAGAGGGTATTGCAACCTGTTTCGCAGGGTTATTCATGAGAAGACGGCAACAAATAAGTGAAGTGCCAGAACTGGGTCATGGGTTATTTGGGAATAAGGTCACATTGCATCTGAAATATGCACTTTTTGTTTATCCTTGTACTCGAACCAATTGGCTTGGGGGTGGATCTGGTAGATTAAAAGACAAAACAGCCCCTAAAGTATCAGGCATGCTTTTTTAGTACAATCAATCTTGGTGTTTGAGATTTCGATGGCCGTGCCAAATAAATTTGAGAAATGGATATGATATTTTTTGGTGTGGGAATTTATGGATGAAGGGAAGAAGGAGCAATTATTAATTGGCTAGTCATCTCCTCCCAAGGAAAAATAGGGTCTTGCAGTAGGTAGCAATGCAGCATTGTGATAGCAAATATAGCCCTCCTTGGAAAGTGGTTATTGAGATTTCCCACCGAGCATCATTCTATATGGATTTACTCACAAAGGGCAAGTATGGGATTCCCGTTAGTGATCGGGATCCTCATGGGATATTCAGTCTATGAAGTGATATTTTTAGTGTTTTTGCTTTGTGTTGTACTTTCAAATGGTAGACTTCTTGTCTCCCATCTCACTCGTACTTTCTTGCTATAAATTTATCGTCAATCCTAAAAATTTATGCCTCCTTAGGCCTCCTTGGGAAGCAAAAAAGACATGTTTCTTATAGAACGCAATATGAGAAGTGTCCTTGCCCACAGTGTATTGTTCAACACTACATAAGGTAAGCATTGCTCCACATAAACAATGATCAGAAAAACATAATCAACAGCAACCATTAGTTTTGTCCAGTAAGTCCAAAGATGAATTGGCTACAATGTGTTGCAAGGCATATATTAGTAAAAAGCTATTTAATGACAAATAAATGCAAGAACTTTTGTGATCCGTCTCAGCGTTGTTCCCTTAATCATATGAACCTTATAACATGTCAATTAGGCAGGGATCCCACAACACTACTTGGTCTAGTTTTCCCATTTTATTAGCATTTTCTCACTCTAAAGCTATAGACAAGGAAAGAGCACAAAACTTGGAGGCTTATACAGCTTAACAATAACAAAAAGAGTATAAGGAACTAGACAGCACCAATACAAAAATCCCCATTCATAACTGGCAATGCTATCTAAGTAAGAGTAGGACAAACGAAAAACAAATCATACACCCATATCGAGTTGCTCGCTTTTCAAGTTTGGTTGTCCCAAAATACAAGTCCACAACAACAAAGACAGACTGTTACAAATGCCAAAAACACAACAATTATCTTTCCAAAACTTTAGGAAAATATCCTTGCCCTTGCTTTGTTTCCTTAGTCACATCTTTATCAAACAGGAATTCAAATTGTGACAGAAAAAGAAAGGAAATGAACAAGAAAACGAAAGGATGATGAGGGTGAAGAAGAATCTGGAATTATGTAAATTATTCATGAGTTGGGGTGGAAGGAGAGGAGGAACCAACAAAATAATATGGATAGGTAGCCCAAAGGCACTAGCAGGGACATTGAATGAAAACAATATCTACCTAAACAGAGCATTTTGGGGGGAATCAGCTTTGTCAAGGAAACAATGTTGACTTTTGTCTATATATCATTCATGTCCAACAATCTAGAGAGAAGAAGTAAGAATATTCTATGGCAGTCTAGATAGATATTGCTTTTGAGCCAATATGAGTAAAATGACGAGTACCCATATCAAAGTGAGTGCTCAGGGATCATAAAGTATTCATTAAAAGCACCATGGGTAACTTTACCGGGAATAGAATCTTCTACATTGCCCATTACATATCATCAATCATATTTTCATTCATAGATGCTGCATTCGTATGCCCATTCTTTCAAATGCAAGCACAATAAAACCATGGCCGCCTAAAATAGAAAATGCATGTCGCATACTTTGAAGGGTGTTTGCCCAGCCTACCGCACGCTAATTTCATGTTCGTAACAATTTCAATTTCCATACAACTCATAACCAAAAGTCATCCCACAACCAAATTTCCTCCCCATATTCCATTATAAAGGTGCCAAATGTACGTGCCTTCCAGCACTTAAAAGATTTGCACGACGCATTACAAACGTCAAATTTCCACAAGCTTCAATGCCCACAAGAATTTAACTACATTTACACTTTACAGTCTTCAATCCCTAAAACCCCAATATCTAACTAAATCCACACTTCATATGTCTTCAATCTCCAAAAACCCAATTACCTCTTTCTAGTTTTTGACAGATATGAATACCTTAGAACCTAGATAAACCCTAAAACGAGCTAAACTCAATTATTTCACAAGCAACCCTGGCTAAAAATTCATACAGAACCTATAGAAGACAAAACTGAGAGACTCAAGGAGACAGATCCTATCTATACATTTGCATCTATATGTCGAAACAGATAACAAGTTATACGTATGTGTATTACCTGACAGAGCTCTTGGAAGACATGGTCGGAGTTTGATCCGTTCAAGCTCTGGAGCAAGTATCGAATCTGGGCCGATAGGGTGGAAGAGAAAGGAAGCATCGCGAGTTCGAGCAGTAAACAAGCACTAGGGTTTTCTGAGAGAGAGAGAGAGAGAGAGGGGGGGAGAGAGAGAGAGAGAGAGAGAGAGTAGCTGAGGGGAAAGCAGGAGAAAACTGATGAGATTCGACGGATTCGGGATTTGCTGGTGGGGGGCCAAAATCGGAGAGAGGTGGAGGGATGAAAATAGTGATGGGGCTGTCCCTTTATAGGTCGGGTTTCTCTCGTTGCCTGCGATGAATAATGAGTTATACTAGTATTTTGACTAAATTAAGCCTACGTTTGGAACTAAGGAAAAGAATGGAAAATTAAACAATTTTCCTTCCTATTGTTTGATTAGAAGAGAAAATAAAAAGAAAATAAAAATTTCAAGTGCAGTGAATAGTGAATTTTCCTTCCTATTTTCTTTTTATTTTCCTTTTTTTTCCTTTCCTTTCCTTTCTTTTACTTTCCATAGGTTCCAAAAAGAGCCTAAAATTCTGGTTAAACACGGTTTTTTTTTTATTACTAGCGTTTAATAAATTCTTTTTCAAATTTTTATCAACATTCTTTTAGTAATCAAATTAATTAATATTGTAACTATATATATTTTTAATTGGTCATACTTTATACAAGAGCGGAGTATTCGTTTCTTAGTCCACAGGGAGACTGGCCGTAGCTCTAAAAACCTGCCCCTCGTGATGATGAGACAACCAAATGAGCTAACTTGGTTCTCATACTATATAGGGGGGGTTTGGCACCCTCATTTTCAACTTCTCATTTTTTATTTTTTACATTTTGGTTGTTTGGTAGCCCATTTTAAAAATGTATTTTGGAGAATGTGTTTTCAGTTTTTGGTTCTCATTAATGACTTTTGAGATTTTCCTTGTTTGGCACCTATTTTGAAAATGAGTTTTGCCAAAATGGATTCGCTGATTTTCCTTAACCAGGGCAAAAGTGAGAAGTAGGGGGCAAGGTACTTTTTGCATTAACAGATTTTCCCATTTTAGGTAAAATGACCAAATTACCCTCATTGATTTTAACAAAATACAAGTTTACTCACAGTAAACGTGAACTTACCTTACTCCGTGTGTGTGTTTTTTTTTTAATTTGGTTCTAAGACTCTTTTAGGGTGCTCATTGAAAAGTTTTAGAGCCAAAAATTATTATGATCATTTAGGATAAAATAATCAAAAAATTAAAATATTTGCATCGGTTCAAACGAATTAAAAATTGGAGTAATTAATTTTTTAACCATATATTTTTAATATATATAAAGGTTGTAAAAAGTTTTGTGTGTGCTGATATATTTTAAAAAACGAAAAAAATTAATCATACATCAATATAGTAATAAGAACCAAGGGCAACATGGTAAAAAATCAACCCATAATTCATTTTGATCATTTATTTCTCAAACACTACTCTTCTAAAATGCATTTTGCACATATCATCCAAACACTCACTAGGATTCAAAATACATTTTGACCATAATCTAAAAAGCCAAAAAGTTAAAAAGCCAAAAATGAGAAGCCAAAAAGTAAGCTTCCAAACATTCTACCAAATTTAAAATACATTCTGACTAAAAAGCCGAAAAGCTAAAAATGAAAAGCCAAAAAGTAGGCTCCCAAACACCCCCATAATTCAAAAAGTCCAATATAATACAAACAAGAACCATGAAACTGTCATTTTTATATTTTCTCGACTTTATTAACTATATATATACTATTAAAGTTGATATAATTCAAAAACTCCAATATATATATATATATATAGACACACACACACTAGTGAATGCTCGTGCCTAAAGGCACGACTCGGATAAACAGCACACATAAATCCATTATGTGCTCACATGCAATATCTCAACCCTCGTCCAATGATTCCAACTTTGTGAAAACCAATTTCAAATTAAAGTTTCAGAAAATCTAAACACTCAATCAAATAGTAGTGATGATTAAAAAAATTAACAAAGTAAAAATCATCGTTCATGCAAGGATAAGAAAACCCTTGGTTTGGAGATGAAATAAAATCAAACCCGGCAACTCTAAGTTTTATAAAATCTAAACAACCAATTATTTAGCAGTGAAATCTAGCAACAACTAATGTTATGTACGGACAAAATTTATTGTAGTTACTAGTGCTGTAAATTCATATCAAACGAAGTCATAAGTCATTCCTCATTCATAAGTCAATATCATGAGGCTAGGTTATTGTGACGTACAGTTGAGGTTTATCAATTGCTTGGTCACTTAGGATTTTGTTTGAAGAGTTTATTAGTAAGTTCTTCTAAATAGCCAGCGAAAGACATTATGGACCGGTAAACAATTGATTTGAGTCCATTTGGGACTCAAATCACATACTATAAGGTGACCACTAGATTGGGAATTTTATATATCATCATCCATTAATTAAAAGGATTGGCCAGTCCCTCGAATTCTCACATAACTCTAATTCTGTGTAGGAAAAAAAATAAACATATGGATTCGTCGGTTTATTTATATTATTTTGTTAAATAAGTATGAATTAAAACCTCATAAGTAATTTTAAAAATGGAAAAGCAAAAAAGGAATAACATGAATACCTATGGATCGGTGAAAGTGATTTTCGCAACTCAACTCCTTAACGTGTAAGAGGCCTGATCATAGCGTATGATTCATACACGATGCGTGTGATTTTTTTGACATCTCATTAGCGTTGTGACATTCAAACAACTTTCTTTTCCAATTCGTTATGTAATACCGAATAACATTGAGCTTCCAACATGCATGTTTTCTTATTTGAACTATTATGAACAAGCAATACCAATTAATCTTACTCTCAACATAGAGGTTCTAAATTCTAATATCTAAAAAACTGAATTGAATGCGTAGGAATATATCCCCAATTAAATATTGATGTTAAAATAAAATAAAAAGGCATGAACTAATTAAGCAACTAAGAAACATAAATAATAAAAATAAGTGAAGAATAGAAATAATCTTTGAGCAACGTCTCCGGAACAATGCAAGGGAGTGAACTTTTTAGGGTTCAATACGAATTTTATAGGGTTTTTTGAACATGTGAGGAAAGTCATATGTAAGGGAATTATTTAGGGTTACCTTAATAGCATAGATTCCAAATCATTCCAAGTTTCTATTCTACATTTGCCAAAATATAATAGTGCCAACTTTAATTCGTGAGCTTGCATAGATTGGCATCAAAATTAATGAAATAAAAAGGAATTTGCTAGGAAAAAACGTTTGGGAAGTGGGTTTTCGTAAACTTATATTTTGGAACCTGTTCCCGATTTGGTGTAATTACCTAACACAATCAGATGGATTCGTTCCTGATTTGGTGTAATTATAGACAACTGTTATGGATCTTGTTCCAATTTGTTTTAAATTTTGAACAAAAGTAATTGATGGACGTTGGATTAATTTGATGCTTCTATCTCAACCCTCCAACTTGCCACGAAGGTCGACAGTTGTGAGAAAGACATTTTACAAAACCAACATCCGTTGTTATATAGATTATAAATATAAATATACGTCTTAATATTGAATATTAGTTACATATGTTTGGATTGGCTTTTGATGAGACTAATTTTTTTTCAATAAAGCTATGAGTACATATGGAATCTACATACGATGTAAATATAGATTTTGTGGAGCCCATCTCGGGTCCCACAAAGATGATTCGAACCACCCATTATTTTTAAGACATTTTTTTATAGAGTCCTGTAAGAAATCAGCTTAACTCGATATTGGTAAGGATTTTTTCTAAATTTGTGGGGGCGAAAAATGTAGTCATTGAAGGATATAATTTTTTTTATTTTGAGTATTGTGCTGATACTTTAGTTTCGTTTTGATTTGGATGTGTATATTTGGGGAAACTCCAATACCCCTCGGGAGGCAGGTATGATTCTTTATCTACTAATATTTTTTAGGAATGTTAGGTACAAAGAAAATAAATCCGGAAATTACCCGGAATGCACTTTTATAGGTATTTATGACCGGTCATAAATACTTTTAGTCATAATAAATACTTCTAAAAGTGCATTCTGGATAATTTCTGAATAAAATTTCTTTGTATCTAACACTTTTGAATATTTCTAATGGAGATCGTGGCAGGGATAGTGAAAAACCCTCCAATTGAGGGTCATGGATGAAATAAGATCCCCCGATCTATACACTACCCGCTGCCATTCCTAAGGTAGTATAACTCATGCCATATATGCTTAATTGTGTTTCCCCTCATCCTTGCAAATCGAGTCCATGTCTGGAATATTTATCCCCCAAATAAAATATTTGATAACTAAAAGAATTCGTTGAAAGATTTAACAAAAATCTACTGTAATTAAGCAATTGTCTGGGCCAATTAGCTTTTGCCACTAATTAAGCAATTACGTTTACTCCCCAAGTCACAGATTTGATACCAGTTCTCTCTTTCCAAAAATGTGCTCTATTTTTTGTCATGAAAAAGCAAAGTATTTGCCAAAAGTTATTGTAGAATGGAGGGTGTAGATTTATGCATGAAACAATTCTGAACCGTTGGTTGTCTTTTGGATTCAAACCCAGTCCTATCTTATTTTATATATATATATATATATATATATATATATATATATATATATAGTACAAACAAGAACCATAAAATGTCGTATTTTTCTCATCTTTATCAAAATTTTCAAGACATCTGAAGTAATAATCTTTGTTATCTTATGTTTTTACGAGTTATAGTCATAATTTGTGTACCAGCTTATTTTTCTAGTCCTATTTCTTGTAAAACCTTAAATTTATCCTTTTGTTCTCAATATGTATGCTACGCCTCACATAATATCTTCTAACTCCGTGTTGCCTCAATTTCTTGAACAAGGCATTTGAGAGAATCGTAAATCGATTGTAGGTGATGATCATTGGAGTTGACTGAAACGAAATCAAGAATCTACCTCTCCATTCCCTAATTGTAGGAAGGTATTCCCGAACAAGTCCAATTAGGGCCCAAGCAAGTGGTACGTGGGACCACGAAATAAGTAAGATAAGATAAACCGCCAAGGAAGGTGGTGATCGGTAGATAAAGACAGAAGATACGAGAAGTCGTTGGTCCAAGTAGTTGAAAAGGACTAGTGACATGTGAAGTCACTTGACCAGATGGACTGCTCCACAATAAGGGGGCTGAACAAGGTCCGAACACGTGGTATGTGGGACCATGGTATAGATACGATAAGGACAGTCGCCATGCAAAATGGTGTTCGATGATATGGACCAGTGACATGGGGGGTCACTGGTCCAGGAAGTTTGTGCAAGGCCTTGGACTAGTGAACATGAGAAGTTATTGGTCCAAGAGTTAGATAAAAAACCAGTGACATGTGAAGTCACCAGTCCAAGTAGCCTGTTTGGCAATGAGAAGGTCAAACAGGTGGAGAAATCTAGGGAAAGCCGCCTCAGGTGTAAGGAACATTCTGGAAGGATCCAGGAACAGTGGTATTCCGTCAAGGAATGAGATCCCGAGAATGTAGGATGAGAAAGATATCCAACAAGAATGGGATATTCGGCCAGTTATGGAAAAGAGTCCTAAAAGGACTAAGGTAATGAACTGATAAGGGAACGAGAATCTAAGATATCCTGGATTTCCTATACTAGATAAGAATCCTAGGACAATAGGGATGCTTGGGCAGCAAGCATCTATGAATCTATAAATATGAAGTAAACCTAGAGGTAAAAAGTACGCAATACGCAGCATTTTGCGTTATACGAGTTTCTTACTGATAATTAGGGTTTATTGCGAGTACGTGATACTAACTTAGGCATCGGAGGGCCTTTTCTACAAGAAGCAAAGGTGCGCACCCCTTGTCTATTTTGCATATTAGGGTTCTGACGATGAACTAGGGTTCCGGTGAAAAGGCATGAGTAGCCGTTGCAATCTAGTGATGTTCTAAGCACCAATTGTTTTCATCCCCCTACACTAACAATGCAAAAACTTAATCTAAGACGAACATGTGTTCGGTGATTGTATTTGTAGAGACCCGTATTTTCGAAAATCGTATAAAGATTTTATTAATGTTAGAATATTGAATAAATGTGGAATCTTCTTAAATTTATATGATTTGGGGCCCGAATGATAGAATTGTAAGTTGAGGGACTGCAAGAGCAATTTGGGTATATGCTAGTATATAAAAGGGGTATGTGTTGTAGAAGATCAAAAAATCTCTCATCTCTCTCTATCTCCCGCCCCTCTCTCCCTCTCATGGCTCTCTCTCTCTCTCTCCTTCACTCACAACTCACTCCCAAACTCCAAACCCACCCAAGATCCACCACCAAATCAACTTCCTCGAGTGTTCTAGGCTTCGGGTTGCGTTTGTTAAAGTTCGGAGGAGGTGTATTTCGCTCGGTTTTGCTTTTGAAGTTTTACGGCTTGGGTAATCTCTTAATTTCAATTTCAACACTCGCAGTAGAGATTTCTCACTTCTATTATGTGTTTATGTGTTGATATAGTGCTTGAATTGTGCCTTGTATGATTGTTTGAAGTTAGGTGTTCAACCTTGAAATTTGGAAAATCGCTACTCGAAATCAATTGGTATCGATACATTTTTGCAATGGTATTGATACCCTTGCCTATGGATTCTTGCTAGTCAATTGGTATCGACACCATTTTGACATGGTATCGATACCAAGGGCCTTAGGGAGATTTTTTTTAAAATTTCAGATAAGCATAACTTTGTCATCCGGACTCCGTTTGGGGCATATTATTTATCGATATTGATGTACAGAAGGTATATTTTCTAACAGTAGTGATCTCATAATCTAATCCTAAACCAATAAGATGTTATGGCTAATATAAGACCGGTTGTTGTAAGGTTTCATGTTAACTCTAGGGGTTAGGTTATGTTTGAACCTCACGAATGATTTAGTATACTTCTAGGTCGTCGGGGTGGACACATTGGTATACACTGGGCATCCTTTTCCCTTAGATTCATTTGAGTGAGACACGGATGTTCCTAGATTCATTTAAGTAGTCGAATGGTCTAACGAGGCTTTGGTGATAGGCCACCATGTTTGGGAAATGTTCGTTGACACGTAGGAAAAATGTGATGTGCAAGGGGTGATCGTGTATTAAAATTGGAATGGGAATACTTGAAAAATGATGATTAATTAAGTTTATGAAATGGTAATGTGTGGTACATCTATTATTCTTTTCTATTGAACCATAACAATTGAAAGGTGAAACTATTTATAAGTATTTGCATGAAGTTGAGCTATTGAATGACTAGTTGATGCTTCATGTTATAACCAATAGATTGGTGACATGGGTGTGTGAGTTTTATGAAGTCATAATTGTTGATTTACTTATATTGGATTGTTTTTGTAGAGACCCGAAAATTATTCTATTTTATTTAATCATTTAAATATGTGGAATAGCGTATTTTGAGATTGCATTGATGTTTGGGAGTGTTGGTAGTAAGTGAGGTTTGATTCGATATTCGTCTGAAAAATATTATTTTCTGTGCAACCAGTACCGGTACTGTCTTTTGCCCAGTACCGGTACCTAGTGTCTAGAACTTGATCAAATTGACATTTTGTAGGCTCCAGTACTGGTACTGGGAGTCACTTAGTATCGGAACCCGCTATATTTTTCTACAATTTTCAGCACACTTTTGGACCACTATAAATACCCCGCTTTTTGCCATTTCTCACACTCAAACCCCCCGAAATACACCTGGAAACACCCCCTCTCACCTACCCCACTCTAATCTTACCCAAAACTCTTGATTTCAACCTCAAATCTTCAAGATCCAAGGATTTTCAACCTCAAAATCACTTGAATTTCGTATTTGGAGAACAAAGGGTAAATTTGTATTATTGCTCTTATCTTTGGGCTCTCACCCACATTTTTCTCTCTTTCTCCTCTCAATCACTTGTTGATCTTTGTTCATTTATCTTATTTTTGGGTTGTATTCACTCTAGATCTTGTATTTAAACTTGGGTGAAGCTCGTTTTTGGTGGATTCAAGCATATATCTCTTGGTAGACCTAGGGTTTTGCTCATTTTCCACTTAGGTTGGAATTTATCTCTTTTTCTACATGTATTTGGTGATTTCGTGTGATATTTGTGATTAATTGCTATATATGGCTCGTATGGAATACCTTAGGGTGCGAGGATTTCAAATCCTTATGAATGATGTATTTTTGTCTTGATATTCATGATCCATGAGTTATTTGTGATGTGTTTAAGGATGGCAATCTCGGCCGACCCGTTCAAACCTGCCCCGTTCCCCGCCCCGAAAATCCCCGAAGTCCCGAACTTCGGGGATTCGTTTGGGGATTGGGTAGGGCATGGGGAATTTTTTTTTAAAAATTCGGGGATCGGGTAGGAGACGGGGATAGGTCTATCCCCGCCCCGAACCCTACCCGTCCCCGTTCCCTGTTCGTTACCCGCCCCGTCCCCGAATCCCCAAAATATATATATTTATATGTAAAAATAAATAAATATATACTATATTATATATACCCCTTCAGTAGTATGTTTTTTTAGGGTTCTCTTTCTTTTCCATTTATTTCCGCCGCACCAGTGCACCATTCAGTCTACTCTTCTCTTATCTTTAGTCTTCTCCTCTCTTGACTCCTGAGACCTCACAAGTCACAATGAGTCAATGACTCCTCCTCCTCTGTCTCTCCAATCTCCTCAACAACGACGACAATGAGGTAAATTTCTATGTCCCTTCTTTCCCTCTCCTCTCCCCTCTCTCTCTCTCTCTCTCTCTCTCTCATCACTTCTTCATCTTCACAAAAACCAAATCCCGATCCAAATCCTAGTTTCTATTCCTTCTGTAAAAGCCTTATTAATTTTGCGCACCCAAATCCCTTAACATCACAAATCCCTGATTTCCAGGCAATTCCATCTCTAGGGAGCCCTAAAAATTCGTTATTTGAGAGCTCTGGAAGACGGAGTTCGTTTTAACAACTTTCACTGTTTCTAGGGTTTCATAGGTAAGACCTTTTATTCTTCATCAAAGAAAGATCGTATTTGCCACTCATATTAGTTGCTGACCTAAATTTTGAATTCCATTTTGCCTACGGTGAGTTTTGATGTTCTTGCTGTTCAGGATTGAATCGTGTGTTGTTTGTGCATCTGGACTTGGTTTGACTTCTGACTTGATCGTTTTGTGGTTTATTCGTCTAGTCTCGACTGTCTCGTTGTTTTGTAGGTTTCATATTTTTGTCTGTTGTTTTTGTAACTGGAATGGTTTAATGTGCTATGTATATTCATATAGCTGGAATGGTTTAATGAGATATGATTTTGAGTTTGGTTTAAATACGAGTATTGGCAGTAACTTGGATTAACATTATTTTCAGTTTGTTTTGCGTTCGTGAAAAATGTATATGAGATCTGCTGGCGCAAGATCCCCACGCTCGTCAAGGTAATCTCTCTTTGTCTTTCTAATGTGCTATGTATATAGATATGGCTTGTATATTAATGTGCTATGTATATTCATATGGCTTGTGATTTTTTCTTTTTAATGGCTCTTATAGAATGTATATTTTTTTTTGAACAAGCAGTTTGCCAACACTCTAAGTCAACTCAAGTGTCAACTCAAGTTGAATCGAATGAAATATTAGAATCACAAATGAACTCAAATCCCCCTATATGTGATGATGTAACCAAGGAGTACACTTTTGAAGGTGATGAAATTGTGGACACAAGTTCTTTAAGGAGTGATGTATGGTCGCATTTTCAGAAGATAAAACTTAAGTTAACAGGTGAACCAAAAGCTATGTGCTTATATTGTAAAAAGAAGTTGTCTGTGTTGCCTAAGAGTGGGACAACACATTTGAAAGATCATAGAGCCTTTTGTCCTCGAAAAAAAATGCTTGACAGAAAACAAAAGATTTTAACACCTAGTCTTATGATGGGGGAGGGAAAAAAAGTCAACCTTTAAGCTTATAGCTTCGACCCAGAATTTGCTAGGAAACAACTAGCTTATATGATCATAATGCATGAATACCCTCTACGCATGGTGGAACATGTTTGGTTTTGGAAATTTTGCCATGCTCTTCAACCGACCTTTAAAGTTGTTTCTCAAAATACAATGACGAGCGATATTTTCAAGATATACGATGTTGAAAGGGGGAGGACAATGAGGCTTATGGAAAAGAATACAAGTAAAATTTCCTTGACTACCGATATGTGGAAATCTAGCAATAAAAAAAGAGGGTTTATGGTGATCACGGCACATTTCATTGATGATTCTTGGAAATTACATAGCCGCATTCTAAGGTAAATTTTTAATTTTTAATGTTAATGTTTCAATTATATGCTAGTTTTTTAACCTTATTATTGTTCACTAAGTGTAACAAGTGTTTTATGTAGGTTTGTTTATGTCCCATGTCCGCACACAACGGAAGTATTGTGTGAGATGTTGATGGAGATGTTTTTGGAGAGGAATATTGATAGGAAATTGTCTACTTTGACAACAGATAATTGTACTACCAATAATGCAATGATTGATATTTTGTTGGACAAATTTGGAGGTGATCATATTTGGTTTAAGGGTTTCTTCCATGTACAATGCGTTGCCCATATTCTTAACTTGATTGTGAAGGATGGTTTAGATGTTATTAAATCGTCGATTGAAACGGTTAGAGATAGTGTTGCATATTAGACAGCAAGCCCAAAGAGAGAGGAGAAATTTGAAGATGCAACGTGCCAATTAGGAATTACATATGATAGAAAGTCGTCTTTTGATTGTCCTACAAGGTGGAACTCCACCTTTTTGACGCTTCAAAATCCCATAGAATATAAGAGTGTTTTTGGTCGATTGAAACTCAAGGATTCCCAATATAAATGTTGCCCAAATGATGATGATTGGGAGTTGGCTCAAGATATATGTGAGAGGTTGGAAATATTCTACAAGGTCACTTTGTTGTTTAGTGGAACTAGTTATCCTACTTTCAATCTATTTTTTTCAAATGTGTGTAATATTAAAGTTACATTGTTTGAGTGGGCTATTTGTGGGATTGATCATGTGGAGGAAATGGCCAACAACATGATTGAGAAATATGACAAGTATTGGGATAATACACATGGATTTTTGGGAGTTGATGTGGTGTTGGACCCAATGTTCAAGATGTCCTTGATTGGTTTCTACTATAAACAAATATATGGGGAGGTGCTTGGTACAGAGACGGCGGAGGACATTTGGGCACGTTGTTATGACTTGCTTACATTGTACCAAGGAAAAGCCAACAAGAATCGTGGTGAATCGACAACTTCAACTTCAAGCCTCTCAACCAACTCAAGCAAGCCTCCCACTACCTCTTTCAAGTGTATAAGTCGCCTATCTCAATATGATTCCTATAGAGACAACTTGAAGAAAGGTAAAACTATACATGTGAAGTCTGAATTGGAATATTATTTGGAGGAGGAAGAGTTACCGAGACCTGAGGGTGAGGACTTTGATATATTGGCATGGTGGAAATCTAATGGCTTAAAGTACCCTACTTTGCAAGCTATAGCTAGGGATGTGTTGGCTGTCCCGGTGTCCACTGTTGCATCAGAGTCCGCTTTAATAGACTTCACCTTAAGACTAGTGGTAGAGTTGGCTGAAGGCCTTCGAGGATGGAGGTAATTTTTTAATTAATCGCTTATTTTCACACATATTTTTGTCTTTGCTAATATGGTATATAACAATTATTGGGTTTAATTATGTCTAATTTTTCTTCAAAGTAAAGGTTCCAACTATCAATGATGAGGATATGGACATTGATGATTGTATTTCCGGTGTAACATTTGTTGATGATTGTCGAGTAAGAGTTCTTTTAATTTATAATCATCTCAATTGAAGATATTTATTAGAGAATAGAAAGTGATGATACATTTCGGTTTTACAGGTTGCACTACTTTGGTCCTTGGGATTGGGAAGGATCGGGGATGCTTTGGATGATGTGTTTTTTGTCCATGACTATTTTTTGGTTCATGACTGTTTTGGTTGCAATACTTTGGTCCATGACTTGTTTTTGTTTGGAACTATGGAATTGTGCGCTGTTTCTTTATTTGCTTAATGTTTGCTCCGGTTATGAGCTGTTTAGAACTATGGAACTATGAAATTAGTGCTGGAATGAAATTAGTGCTGGAAAAATAGTGCTGCAGATTAACTTATCTGCTGGAATTAGTTGTTATGTGCTGAAAATTGATAGTACTTGCTGAAACAGTAAATAACAAGTGCTGTTATGTGCTGAAAATTGGTAGTATATGTTGAAATTGTGAAATACAGGTGTAGGAAATGGAGGTGCTATTATGTGCCGCAAATACAAGTGCATGCCAATGTGTGTTGCAGAATTCTGCTGAAGCTTTTCAGTGATAAATATGGCCGTTCCTAATACTTTACTTTATTTTATTTTGTTGGCTTTTCTAATTCTGCTTGTGGAGCTCTGTTGGCTCCTAACTTCCTAGTCAACCGACAACTATTACTAGTACTGTTCCTCAGCCCTTTTCCCTAGAAAAAAAATACAAAACAATCCAAGTCCTTTCGGCTTTCACAGGCCAGTATATGCTATTAGGTGCTGAAATTGTGAGATACGAATGCCTGAATTCCGAATCCCCGAATCCCCATTTTGGATCCCCGTTCCCTGTTTGGGTCGGGGATAGAGGAAAAAAACAAATCCTTATTGGGGATCGGGTCGAGAATGGAGATAGGGACGGGTCGGGGATGGGGGGTAGATGGGGATGGGGTAAGGGTGGGGGTAGTACCCCCCATCCCCGACCCGTCCCCATTGCCATCCCTAGATGTGTTATAATGTTATGTGTGAAATGAGTATATGGTACCGGCGTTGATAGTGATAATAATGTGTTGTCGTTGTGAAGTTAAATGTGGAATTTATTGTGACGCAAGGGGTGGAAACACAAAATCACAAGGGGGTGGAGTTTATTATGACGCAAAGGGTGGAAATACAAAATCGTAAGGGGTGGAGTTTATTGTAACACAAAAGGTGAAAACACAAAATCACAAGGGGTGAAAGTATGTGGGAAGAAGAGTGTGTGTATATGTGTGAATGAGTGCCTGATGCTAGTATATGGTATTGGTATGTGTTTTTTTGGACTTGCCATTTAGCTTGATTCACTCGATCATGCTTATCATCTCATTACATATGGATTTTGTAGAGAATTTTCTATTGGGCTAGTGTGGCTCAACAAAATCGTTCTTTTCAGATTCGAATGCCAGACCTTAGCTTGCTTGCATCATATGCTGGGAAGTGACAGATCTTTTTGGAAGCTAACCTTGTTTAGTTACTTATTCATCTTTGTAATGACTCCCTTTCGTTAAAGATGGCTTTGTAACTAATTATTCTAGAAATTCTCTTTTGGCTAAATCGTTTGTAACAAAATAACTTGTTCTTATTTGTACCTAATCTCATTTTAAGGCTGGTGTGCCTATGTTGTATATTCCTTAAAGTTGGGGACTTGTTTGTAAATTAAACAGGTGGAAACTTTTTTTGGGTATTATTTATCTTACGTGAGGATCTTTTGTTGAAAAGGTTTATTTATTTATGTTGAAAATCGAGGGCATGACAGTTTTAATGTGCATGCATGAGGTGGAGGCTTGAATATTTATTGGACAAGTGTGGTACAATGAATGAAATACGCTTGTCAACCTACTGTGATGTGAAAATTAGCAAGGATAATGATTGGTCATGATTGAGGGAATAGACTCAGGGTGACCCTACGCTCAAGGGAAAAGGCCTGAGGTGACCTAAGTTCTTGTGATTAAAGGAACAGACTCAGGGTGACCCTATGCTCGAGGGAAAAGATCTAAGGTGACCCAAGTTCTTGTGACTGAGGGAACAGGCTAAGGGTGACCCTACGCTCGAGGGAAAAGACCTGAGGTGACCCAAGTTCTTGTGATTGAGGAAACAGACTCAAGGTGACCCTACGCTCGAGAGAAAAGACCTGAGGTGACCCAAGTTCTTGTGATTGAGCGAACAGACTCGGGATGACCCTAACGCTCGAGGGAAAAGACCTGGGGTGACCCAAATGATTGTGATTATGGGAAAAGACTCGGGGTGGCCCTAACACTCGAGGGAAAAGACCGGGGTGACCCAAGTGATTGTGACTAGTTAATGTTGAGAAAAACAATTGAAATTCCTTGATTTAAAAGAAAGGAAAAGAAAAGGATTTTTTATAAGAAAATCCTCTGGCATTCTTTAGCGAATCAACAGACTCTGGTATTTGGGCACAAATTGACGGACTCCGGTATTCAAGCTCAAATCAACAGAGCTTGACTCGCACTAATTTTGCATACCCATACACTACTTGTTATTAAAAGGTATGGTTTTATATAAAAAGGGTTTTGATAACCAATACTGTGGAATTGAGACATAATCGAATATTCAAATGAGGAACAATGAACTTGAGTTGGCATCTCATAGACGTCCAGTCATTGGGCTTATTGTCCTGATAGCGGTTTGGGTGAAAGACGTGTGTGCATGTGATTGTGTGTTACTCATATTAGGTTGATATTGAAATGGAAAGTAAGATAATAATTAAGGGTGAATGTGAGGGATAAAATAGATAGTAACTTATTTGGTATGAATGTTTGTGTGATACTTGGTGATGTGATACATTGTGACAGGGTTATATAGGGTATATGCATGTTAAACTTATAAAAGGAAATTGATGTAAAAGAATGTTTGGTAGATGACAACTTAATACTAGAATACAAGTCGTAGGTGAGGTGCGGAATAAATATTGATATTTCAACACTAACAAGATGACGTGATAAAGGGGACACAATGGAGGATACATAAGTGCTAACCTGAGATTTAAAAGACTAAACTAGGTAGTCGTGTGAGTGCCTTGGTGTCATATGGAGGTTGGGTTTGAAGTGTCTTTGTTTGCTTTATGTTTCTCCTCCTTATGAGTGGTATGTATACTTAGATGAGACGTACGTGGATTAATTGGTGAAGTGAGATAAGAAAGAGAAAATGGTCGTCTAAGAACCTAGAATGTTTCTAAGTAGCTAAAATGAGAATACGATAGATGGGGTCTCGATAAGGATAGGTGTGAGATGTTCAAAGATGTGAGATGTGACTTTGAACAGTAAGGGATTAGTTAAACAATTAAAAGGTAAATACAAGTGTGAAGTATGAGTTCGTTAGCTTCCCTTATAGTGTTGTATTTTCTCGTAAGTTTCAATATTATCTGAATTCTCCTTTCCCGCATGTACCTATCATCTCATTTGCACATAAAATTTGTAGAGATTTTCCTACTGGGCTAATGTAGTTCAACCCGTCATTTTCAGGTACTGTCCAAGGTGTATAGCATGGAGTGCCGGGGTGCATTGTCGGATGTAGTTGAAGGCTATATAGAGAGAGAGCTTCCTTATCATTTTATTGAGTTATGTTTTGAAAAAAAAAATGAAAAGTGTAACTTATGTACAAGTCAATTCATTTCAACACTTATGAGATGTTGAGTTGTAATCTAAGGAGAACCACTTTTGAAAATGGATATTTGTGTTGTGTAGGAATTTGACAGGTCATGTTTGGGTATATATGTATGTATTTGGAGAAGGACGGAAGTTTATTTATGAGAAATTTATTAATATTATGTTTAAAAATCGAGGACGTGACAATATTTCAAGGCAAAAGGTCATATGATCATTCTTTCGCTCCATTGGTATCGATATTGATTGTTGTAACTTATATGTAAGGGATTGTGGTTAAAAGTAACCAATCGTAGAAACATGAACAAGATTAAATTCTCTTATTACAAATTGAGACAACTCTTTTGTGAGTTTGTACTCAAGACATGTTTTTTCCTATAAGACATAGATTACTTGATAAAATTTCGCAATACCCGAAGAAATATCAACATGAATGTGAATTCACCAACATAATAGAAATAGTCAAGTGAATACAACAGTTATAACCAACAAATTCTCCAAATATCCAATGAACAACCAAACATATATAACCACATCACATGCAGTGACAAGTCTGCCACATCCTATGTACCCAAGGCATTGTGTCATATACACCATGCTCCCAACCACCGTTAATTAAATGGCATGGTTTACGACATGGTATTACTCGTTCCACGATTCTTTCGCGGGTACAATCAACACAAAACACGCATGCGTTCTCATCAACATGCATAACAACAGTTAAACCTCGATTAGCATGATATACAATCCCCAAGCATGCATATCATTAAGGATGCATACTAATAGTTAAATCACCAATTAGCAAGAATAACCATGTCAAACACGCTCACCTTTAATTTGACTAGAATATGCCAAATTTATGATTTCGGCACCTCCCAATTAACCGGCTTGTTACCTAGCAACAAGCTAACTCATACTCCCTCCATCCCTTTTTAGAGTCCAGTATTTCATTTTGAATTGTCTCATAATAAGTGTCCATTTTGTAAAGGTGTGGGTTAAAGTTTGTGAGTTTTCTATTTGCCCGTAAAATTAGATTCTATTTTGAAAGTTAGTGAGTAAAAGTATATTTATGATGTCTTTATAGAGGGTAAGTAGAAAAAGTGGAGATAAAAGTTGATGTGAAAGATGCAATGATGATGCATCCTTAATAAGTTGGAGTTACGAAACTGGACATTTAAAAAAGGACTGAGGGAGTATCAGTTAACAAATTCAACGGAAGCTCGGCATAAAGTTATGAACTAATAAGAAATCAAACAATTTCCAATGTATGCAAAATGTCCATCACAAGGACCTAGAAGTGGCCTAAAACAAGCGTAAAGTTCAAATACAATATAACTTTCCAAACGATATCACATTCAAGAACCAATCTGTCGTATTTTAGATATAAAATTTTATAGGTTAAGAATTAGATCACGAGACCACTATCGCTGAAAAGTATACCTTCAGTATATTAATTTTGATATAAAATTTGCCCAACTAGAGTTCGGATGAAAAGTTATGCCCGTTCAAAATTACAAGAAAAATCTGTCATAAGGCCATCGATACACCAAAACAATATATCGATACCTACTGGCTTAAAATATTTACAAAATGCTGGGTATCAATACTAGGTATTGATACCAAGCCCCTTAACTTGGGTTTCGTGTAGAAAACTCCATTTTCGAATCCTCATCAAACCCAATCTCCTCTACACCTCAAAACACATCCAAAACACCTAAAAACCCATAAAAACATGGCCAAATACTAGGACCCAAGAACCACTTCAAAACACATGATCCAAACAACAAATTTAAGGGTTTCAAGGAGAGACCAACCTCAACCCAACCATAACTTGTATAAGAACTAAAGAACATGAAATCTAGCAATTAAACATGTAATTAGACTACATAGAGGAAGAAGTTCAACACTACAAGCATGGAAATTACCTAGTTAAACTTAAATCCAAGCAACACAAGACAAACCCTAGCCTTTTTTTTCCTTCTTCTCTTCTCCTCTTCTTCCTTAGCACATCTCTCTCTATCTCCCTCGCTCTCTCTCTCTACATTCAAAGGCTAAGAATGGGAAGAAATATCTCCTCCAAGATATTTGTTACACCTATAGAAAAGTTATCGTATGCAAGCGAGACCATATGCTAACTTATGCACCAACCATAAATCACACATAAGACCCTCGCAAGTTCTAATAATTATGATTTAAACCCCCAAAACCCACAATTCAATTAAAAAAGTGAATTAAATACTAAATATGTAAAGACTCGTAGTTTAAATTTCTTTATTTGCTAGTCTTAATATGGAGTTATAAATTTTAATATGAATAGTAACATGAATATTGGTTTTGGGGTCAATGTGTAGTGACTTGGTTGCTACGGGCAATTGATGTGGTATTTAAAGAGTTAAGGGGTCTAATATGTATGTGTATATGTACGTGTGTGGAGGAGAACACACCACACGTCACCCTCGCCACTCTTCTGTCTCTCTCTTTACTCTCTCTCTTGCTCTCTTTCATTCTCCCACAAAATCAGTCCCTAAAACCCACAAATTCATGAAAAAATTAACCTCCAATCCATCATCTATGTGTGATTTGAGCCTTGAAACTCGTGGGTTTCAAGGTCAGAGTTGTTCTTCGATTGATTTCAAAGCGTTTGAAGTCTAAGGTTTTGATTAATCTTGGGGGTTTGGTCTCCAAACTGAATTCTCACTAAATTTATGTGTTATGTGCGGATTTGGTGCTTGCAATATGTTATTGAACATTGTTTGGCTTGCTATATCTGTAATAACTCTGAATTTCATTGAATAAAAGGTTATTTTTATTATTCGAGATATTAATTTTAATTGCTTGAATTACGTAAATTCTTGTATTTTGTCAAAATTGCACTTTGGCCCCTCAAGTTTCATTTCTTGCACTTTAGTCCTACTTAGCAAGCCTAGTTAGCATCTAACCATCCGATTAGAGTAACTAAACCGAAAAGTTACCTAGTCTTGGCAAAATGACCGTTTTGCCCCTCGTTGGAACTTTTGACCCTTTTGAACCCTAGACTTTAAATTTTAATATTCATTTTCTTTTAATCAAATTGGTTTATTTCTTTGTCCATTGGACAATGATGGTTAGGGAAACTATTATCCATTGGGTAATAAAATCCCATTTGTTTATATTAAAAAGTATACTTACTTTATTGTACCTTTTGATTATTTTATTATTTTAAGTGGCCTAATAACTATTATCCATTGGATAATAGATGTTAGGGGAAGTTTTGTCCATTGGACAATAGAGCAAATATTTCAAAGTACTATTGGATCATTTAATTAATCATTTTCTTTAATCACATGGGAAAGTACTATTATTTTAATCAAAAGTGCATAGTTACTAAAGTACCCTTTTTATTATTTTTTTTATTGGGATTTTCAACCACCTTTGTATATATATATATGTGTGTGTATATATATATTTGTACCTAGTTGTATATTATATTGCCTAAAGTACCCTAGGTTGATTTATGAGTTGGTAAGTGAATCCTAGCTTTGAATCTACCTTGGATTTCAAAAGTACCAAGAAACTCTTTCTTTATTTGATTTTCTCCCAATGTATGACATATATATGCATATATATATATGTGTGTACCTTGCAAGAGAGAGAGAGAGAGAGAGAGAGAGAGAGAGAGAGAAAGCCGAGAGAGAGAGAGAGAGAGGGAGAGGCCGAGAGAGAGAGAGGAAGGAGGGAGGAGATTTGATGGAAATCTTGGCCTTGATTTTTGGTTGTACTTCAAATCCTTGGGATTTATTTTCTTCCAAATCAAATCCTAACTCTATTGTACTCCCATATTCACCTTGCAACTTCTCAACTCTTTGATCATGTACCATTCCCATCTCAACCCTCCATTTGATTCAAGAATCTCACCAAGGTACACCATAGCCATGCAAACCTAGGATTTTCCTTTGATTTTTCCATAAAAGTTGGATTTGATTTGATTTAAAAATTGGGGAATTGAGAGAGAGAGAGAGGGCCGGCCATCTTGGGGGAGGAGGCACCCTTTGCCTATAAATAGAGAGCCATTCTTCACTTGAAAATTACACCTCAAAGCAATTAGCTCCTCCTTCTCTCTAGAATTCCAAGTTTCTTTGTTCTAAGTTCAAAACTCTCTTTGTTCTTGTGAGTTCTTGAGCGAAACCACCAAACCACTTCCAAAACCACCCAACGATCTTAAAAGTAGTGTAGTAGTAGCTAGGAAGTTGTTTCTAGGAAAAGTATTCCAAAACTTTTCCTTTCGAAGCAATCGGAGGGCCGTTACGCTGCCGAAATTCAACCGACGTCCAAACCACCGCCTAGGAGAACGGTAGTGATCCTTACTTAGTTTTCAATTGCTTACTTTATTTTTGTAAAATAGTTGAAATCTTACTATGTGAATCTCTACTTACTTTCTTAAAGTTGAAAGGTTACTTTGATCGTTGTTTGAAAAGTAAAAATGCATGATTATGTTGATTATGGTGTTCAAGCATGCTACGTGACTTAGATGTTCTTATTATACTATTTCGAAGATGGAATGAATGCATGTTATATGAAAAAGTCCCACATGCGGAGTCTCGCATGCAAACGTGACACGAAAACCAAGAAGATAGAAATATGGCACCTAGGGTGTGTATAACAAGGTTGTTGTGTTTTTCCGGTTGGAAAAATATCTTCGAAACTACGTAATGACTATTTCAAGGGTATTACGTAAGTGTGCATTGTGTGCCAATGGGAACCCGGTGCGGCGGAACCATTGTGAGGATACTCGAGAGACCAGAACGGCGGAATCGAGGTAGGGTGTGTATGGCTTGGTTATCCGCGTTACGGAGCCAATGCATTGTGTGCCAATGGGAACCCGGTGCGGCGGAACTATTGTAGGGATACTCGAGAGCCCGGAACGGCGGAATCGAGGTTGGGTGAGTTAAAAAAAAGTGTTTTTGAAAAGGGTAACAATGAAAAGGTTAACGATGAGTCAAATGCCAACGGTAGTTACAAGCGAATGTAAACATATTATCAGTGTTGTCTTTATTTCCCTGCTTATGTACCTATCATGTGGAAATCGATGCTAGTAGTAGGATTATACTATTGAGCTTTCGTAGCTCATGGTGTTGCCTTTGTGGTGACCCTGGCATATTATATGGGTGGCGACGCCGGTATAATATGTCAGACTTGATAGACGAACAGGGCGATCTATTCACCTTGGAGGCGTACGGAGCCGAAGAACTCGCTAGGTTGGAGGAGCAAGAGGAGCCATAGAATAGGACTTCTTAGTTCCCTTTTGTTGTCTTTTGAATTTCAAATGCTCCTATGAGAGCTGTTTTGTAATAATGAGCAGTGACTCGCTTATTTTTGTAATAAATTTCTTTCATTAACGTACCTAAAATTAGGGGCGTTACAATATCATTTTCTACTGATCTATTTGATTTATGGGTTTTTGCCCAACTTCAACTAGCCATAACTTCCTCGTCTGATGTTCAATTCATGCGAATTATATATCAATTTTGAGATCTTGAAGTCAGCCTTTCAGGGGCACCGGAATCACCATAAAATTCTAAGTACATAAAGTTATGATCATTTGAGTAGAGGTGTGTCAGTGAGTCTCATGTTCTGCTATTTTTGCTTATTTTTTGGATTTTTTTCCAATTTCAACTAGTCATGACTTCCTCATCCGATGTCCAATTCATGCAAATTATATATCAATTTCGAGATTTTGAAGTCGTCTTTTCATTGCCACCAAAATTATGTTAAAATTCTACGTACAGAGAAAGTTATGACCATAGAAGTGGAGGTGTGTTAGTCTGCCAAAACCAGATGGATACTTCTAGCTTCGAACGATTTTACCTTCTTCTTCCGGTAATTAAATCTCACTTATTATATATCGATTTTGAGGATGTGAAGTTAGCTTTCCAACACCATCAAAATCACATCAGAGTTCGTAGTACCCTGGAAGATTTGATTAAAAATGTGAGGGGTGGTAGCTGTCAAAACATAGGAATATGATCTATGGGCATAAAAATTGCCCATGGGTTGAGTGTTGATTTGTGTCATGTTATGGACGTGAAATACTTGAATTGGAACATGTTGACTCATGAACAATGCAAACACATAGACTAGGCCCACCTTCGAGGTGTCGTGCTAGGTAAGGATGGATCCAAAAAATCTCACTAGCGGGGGCACCAATTTCTACTAACTAAATAAAAATTTATCGTCAAACACAATAATATTAAACCAGACTTTGCAACAAGTTCTATAATATATATATTTCCAAAAGTTTATAAACATAAGCATAATGCTTTCAAAAGTTCCTAAAAAGTTAATAAACACAAGCACAATGCTTCCAAAAATTCCTAAACATCAGCACAAAAGCCCTAAATCAAAAAACATAAGGATTATGAAAGCCCTAATTGAAAAGCTTCGAAACGGGAGCAAAAAAATCCTAATTAGAAAGCTTGAAAATTGGAAGCAAAAACCCTAATCAATGTATAAAAATATCCCAATAAAAAATATTCCCTAATCAAGAGAAAGAGTGAAAGACTGCCTATGTAAATGGGCCGGAGGAATTGAATATATATACTAATATATACATGTATAGACCATACACTATTCGCATACATATATGATATATATGTAAAGTATAAGTTCCGGAGAGAGTCAAAAAAAGGAAGAGGGAGAGAGAGAGAGACAAAAACCTCAGTGGTGGCTGGTGCGGCAGTGCCTGGGTTGACAACCGATGACGGTGATCGACGAGTCTTGGGTTGGATTGGGCCGGTGACTGATCGGTGCCTCTGCCCTTTTTGATTTTGGAGCGCAATATAGAGACATCCCCATTTGTATTTGCTTTGTGTAAATATTTAAATAAATAAAAAAGAGGAGTGGGGGCACATGCCCCCAAGTGACCCTATGTCCGTCCATCCTTGGTGCTAGGGCAGGGGTTGTGGGACTCATAACACCTGGCAGGAGCATCGCTCAAAATAGTTTCTAGGCCCATCTTTTAGTGAGGAGCTAGGTAGGGGTAGCGGCCGGGACCCAAAATGCCCGGTTAGAGCAATTCGCTCTTGAAACATTGCAGTGACACATGTGACGATGCGTAGTTTCGATACGAGAAGGATATTGTGGTTTGTCTTGCAAACAACTATTGAGGAATATAAATTGTAAATAATGTGGTGTAAGGCTATCATTGAGGTTCCATGACCTTCATAACCTTGTCTATTTCCTTACTTGAGTTAGCTTGGCTTGTCAATACAATTCATACATCATATCATCTCATGAGTATGCAAATTTGGTTTAGATTTCTCTACTGGGCTAGTGTAGCTCACCCTATTATTTTCAGGTACCAATCATGGTACATGACTTGGACTGCTTGGTGTGCATGAAGTGATCATCATATTTTGAAAGCTAATTGAAGGATAAACTTTTATCCTTGCAAAACTCCTTTGATGATGTAATTTCTATTTTTGTCCGGATTTCTATTTGCCCCAAATAATTGTAAACTTCAAACTTATTACTTTTGAGTACCTAAGATGATTTAGGCGGGTGCACGAAAGACGTTACATTTGGGAACATGGATTGAGAATGAGGTAAAGTTAGGACACTCTTTTGGGGTTACTTCGTGTCACGCCATCGATTTTGAACATTAATAACAATCCCATTTTATATACAAACCCTTCTAATAGTACATACGATACCCCGAATTACTATACAGTTCCCGAAACCCACAAATCTGTCAAATTGATATAGTATTCCAAAAATAGAGAAAATAGTGCAGTGCATTTTGATTTGCAAAGAAAGACAAGTACTTCAGAAAACAACTTTGGCCTGTGATGTCTGCATGCACTTCACACCCTCTGCTTCATTTTCTCCGATATAAGGAATAATACCCCAAGCGTAGGGCTTAATACGTCGGTTGAAGCATAATAATCCGGAAGTCCGGGATCGTACCCACGGGAATAATTATACGGCTTTGCTCGGATTTGTAGAAGTAAGCACGGGTTTTCGGCTTTTAGGCAGCCAACTTGGTTTTACTTTGAACGGTGAAAATTTAAAAGGCTAAATTAAAAGCGAATAAACTAGATTAAAACGCAGGTTAGGTCTAGGAATTACTAACACTCATGACTCGAGCTAAACTACATTTTTCACCAATTCACGCAGTTCAAGATACGCAATTATAGGTTCCTAAACCGGGAAATAGAGATTCAATTATCAAGCTAGCTCTAGAATTCATTTGGTAAACACCTCGAGCGACAGAGCTCTAAGCATCATGTGTGGTAGGTAGGCAATGCTCCTACCTACATATGATCAAAGAAGTTAACACCTCGGCAATTCACCAAACGAATCCGAACTCCACATTAATTTTTAAATCCAAAAATTAAAGCTTTATTGGTGAAAAATGCAATTTTCGCCCAAGCCATGGGATGCTAATCATCCCATGACCCAACCCTTGAAACTACTCACGCATATCTAGGGAGATAAGAGCAAGCAAAAATCTACTAAGCATAATTGAAACCCAATACAAGAAGAAAAATTGATTAAACTATAGATCGAGATAGTAGCTACAACTTTAATGAAGCCTAAATTACCAAAACTAAGCTAAATAGAGCAGAAAATTAACTATTGAATGCTGAAAATTCAAGAACAAGTAAGAACAATTCCAAAAAAGTAAATGCAATCTAAGCTAGATCTAAAAATGTACTAAAAAAAACGTCCTCCACAAAGTGATGTCATTCCCTATTTATGTCAGCCGCCCTTGCGCACGGAATATGCTCTGAAAATCCTCTGCTAAGCCCCTCGGCATTGATGGCAAAGGGCTTAAACTTGTTGCTAAGGTGGTCGGCATCGATGTAAAGTATGAAAGTCCATCGATGCCGATGCTGGTAAGGATCTGGGGCACTAAGGGGCTCGTCATCGATGTAAAATATTTTATCCCATCAATGCCGAGCCTATTATTTTCAGGTCCAGCTTCACAGCACCCAGCAACTACCACAGCACCCAATAGCTTTCACAGCATCTTATTTTCATTCCCTAAACTTAAGTAAAGATTGCATTTTAAATATTTCTTTTACCTTTTCTTTACTTTAATTTATTTAATGAAAATAAGGAAGTACCCCCCATTTGGAAACAATGGTATTACCAGAATTTTGAGATTTCAATCCAATCAAAATGTTGACCCCCAGCTTTTAGTGTAAAACAGAAAGCAACACACTTTTCTATCGAATAAATGGCTCAAAATATGACCTTGATCTTTGAATAAAACCTTGTAATTTTGAAGTTACCTTTAGAAAAATTCAATGATCAATTACTGCTATTTTTTATCTCGAAAATCGATATTTTTTCGAAAAGTGATTTTTCTATACTTAGACAGATTTTCAGGTGCCAACAGGGTCTTCATTGGTTCCTCAGGTACTTGGACGCACTCGGGCCATCCATGACGTCAAAACATGTATTATTCACACGATTTACCTGAAAGCATTAAAAACATAACTTACGAGCAAAAGTAATTAAAGACAACTAATTAAAGGAATTAACTTAAACTAAATAGAGATTTAGCGCACCCTTCATTACATTATCGGGTGCTTATCACCCTCCAAGACTTTCCCTACAGTGTACCTGAAAATGATAGGTTGAGCTACATTAGCCCAGTAGATAAATCTATACACAAGCTATATGGAAATGTGATGAATCATGCACCATGAATGAATGAATATTGACAGATGCGCCTTAAGTACGAATGATTACCAACGAGCTGCACACTATAGTCAAAGGATTCTAGACTCCACATAAATGCCATTAACCGTTTACTTCTTGGACTAGATGCATTAATAAACGCATGTCAATCCACATTAATCTATAACTAATTCTAAATCATCTAGTTACCCTTCGTACGAGACTACATTAATCTTCCTCGTGTCCACATTTATCATCATCAATTTCCTTTATTACAAAACCTTTCCTTTTGATTTCAAATCAATTCAAAGAAAACTCAAGACCATTGTAGGCCGAGCTCCGTTGATTTGGGCCGAATACTGGAGTCCGTTGATTTGTGCCCAAATACCGAAAACCATTGATTCACTCAAGAATATCGAAGGATTTTCATCAAAATCCTTTAATCAAAACCAAAGTCTTCTCATTAACTTCATAAACCAATAACGTGTCATTAAGAGTCTGAGCTGAAGCTCCTGCTTGGCATTTACTCGATAACGGGCCCTGAAGACAAATGATATGAGCATTTAGCTCGTGCCAGACATTTACTCATTCAAGAGCCCTGAAAGCATACAATATGGGCATTTAGCTCCTGCTAAGCATTTACTCATTCAAGAGCCCTGAAAGTTCTCTTTGTGTCCATTTATCATCCACATTCATTCCACGTTCCCATTTTACAAACATCAAATCATTCAATCGAATCCAAAAGCCATTTAATCAATCGTGTGGCATTACAAGACCAACAATCTACCATATCACATATAAGTAAATATACACGTCCTCACCGTACCCCTAAGTATATCCCCGCACCGACACAACATACTACTCATAAGTGGTTTCTAAAGTATTCAACCTACTAGTTCCTATACTTGAATCTCGTAGCAAGTGTACCAAAGAAAAATTGAGGGGGTTCAACGAGTCGTGAAAAGACAAGTTATTACTTTACCCTTGAAGTCATTTTATTGCTCTTATCTACTATTTATACCCACCACAACATTCATACAAGCTTTGGTACTCATAAACTCTCTACGATACGTTTTCCATTTACAACGATACTAAGATCGAGCTTAACAAGTGTCTAGGTAATGGAAACATCAATGAGTCAATAGAGATCGAACAATCGAGTTTAGAGGGGGTTTAAAGGTGTTTAAGAGGTGCTAGAAGTGATCATGGGTCAAAACGATGAAGTATAGAACAAATGAAGGAAAAATTGTCCATAAGGCTCTGGTATTGATACGGCAAAATGGCCGTATCGATACAACATTCAAATAAAAAATTCTCACTACGTTCGGTGCCCAGTTTAATTTGAACATCCCAGTTTTGGTGAGTTTAAAAGCCTGTTTTCAGCTGCCATTGGTACTTGTTGGACCCACACTTTAAAGCCTAAGGTTTTGATTCCCTAAATCAACAAGTTGGTCTCTTTTTAAAAGGAACGCACGCCCTGCTCTCTCCCACACACACACACACTCTCTCTCTCTATCTACCCAGATAGCCCATTATCTCTCTCTCTCTCACAACCCAGAGCGGGATTGTTCAGTTAAATAAGCCACTTGCTTATTTTTTTGTTCTTTGTCAATTTGTTTTTGAATTTGTTAGTTTGATGTTAATTTTTTTGGGATTATTGTTTATGCATGATAAGAAGAATCTAAAAAGTAAGAAATTACGATCAAAATCTCATTTTATTTAAATAAAGACGAAAAAATTTGCTTATTGACTTATTTTTGTCTTTATTCAAAGAATTTAATTTGATTAAGGACAAAAAAATAAGGCATTCGACTTATGTAGCCGAACAACCCCATAGTCCCCTTTTCTTTAGGTAAACCCAAATGACCCATTTTTCACTGGTCATGAATCACCCCAAATGCTGCAATTCATTAGTGAATGTGGTGTAGCAGAATAGAAGAGAAACTCCAAAAATACCAATCCATGCAACTCAACTCTATTTTCCTGTGTAGAGCTGACATTCCTCCAACCCACAATGGCATCCCTATTGCAAACCTTTGAACCCGAAACATCAGGCTCCGAACGCTTTTGTTGAAAAATTCTCGAATTCCTTTCACACCAATTACCATAAACAACAATTGCCAGGGTCACTTTCAGTACAGATTTCTTCTATTTCCCATATAGCTTCCTTTTGTTTGTTTGTTTTTCTTTTTTCTTCTGAAAGGTCAAATATCTCTATTGAAGAATTGGAAGTCTGATAATGTTAGATGCGGATTGTCGGGGAGGTTTGGCCAACAACTAATGGAAGCTGCTTTACATGTGGGATGAAAGACATAAAAGACAGTAAGAAGAAGGAATCAGACAGCCACACAAACAATAAACTGCACAAAGAAAGCTTGGAATAATAGGTTACGACTTCCTGGGATGAAAGAAAACAGCCACACAGTCCATGAAATCCAGCAAAAACTTCCTCAGAATTACATACCACAAATCAACATATCTGTAAATGGACAGATTCATCGAAGAAAACTCCTATAACCAAACAAGGATATCAAACTACCATTATTATGATAATGGCTACCACCACACCCAAGAAAAAAACCATAGCGAGAATAAGGCCGAGTCCAAACCAATCTTTAGCCGGATGTGTGTAATCCATTGAGGATCCACTCGGATCTGCTACCAATGGGAGAAGAGAAGGTGGCGCCGTTTCGTCAACTTGTCTAGTGAAAGTCACCCAAGCATTGTATGCCTCATCCCATGAGGCGTATTTTTTATGCACAGCGCCTGGGAACCTGTTAACCTGCTCACTACAAGCTAGCCAGTCATTGTAGATGCCTGGCTTCTTCCCCACGAACACAACATAGAATTTTTGGCCTCCCATACTTATTGTCTAATACTGCATAAAAGAAAGACTCCAATCGCAAGAAGCAATATTTAGGTAAAGTACAAAAGTAGGAACACATATAATAGTACTGGAAAAAGCTGAATAACACCCAACAACAGGTCATCATTCTAATACATGCACAACGGCCAACAAATTACAACCCCCAATTATGAAATTAAACTTATAATTAAATGTACTAAACCCATTTTTCGGCTAACATAAGGAAAACGAAAACCAACATGAATTCCTACCAACATCCAAGTACAATCCAAATGCAACAACAATTACAATTAGTCCACTAGTACAACACTTATAAAATTAAGCTACGTTAAGTACACAATGCAATAAAAATCAATATGCATCCCACATCTGAATAGCCATTTCGTCTCGTTTATGCGCCATCAAATCCAAACCCGCACGAGATGTGTTCAAAGGCTCTACTTCGCCCACATCATCATCGATCTCTTCATCAGTTTCTCCTTCCCATTCGACATCTTCATTATAACCATCAAAATATTCATCTTTCCCATGATGCATTAAGATAAAGTTGTGGATAACACAACAATTCGTGACAATTGTTGGTTGACGGGCGTTGTCATAATTCGGCATACCCTTAAGTATTGGAAACCTCTTTTTCAAAACCCCAAAGCATCTCTCAATTACATTTTTCAAGGACGAGTGCTTGAAGTTGAATAGTTCGTACAATGTGCGAAATATTGTATTGGCCCCATCCCATTGGTCCCGGTGATATCATTGTCCACGATACGGAGCTAGATAACGTGGCATATTTGTGTATCTAGAATCGACCAAATAGTACTAATCTAAATCATAAAGTACCCTGGTGAGTATAGTGTGGTTCGTAAAAGAACATATCCAATGTAAAATATGAGAAAGATCTTCTTTAAATTCTAACTTACTGATTGGTGGATGAGGGAAGTGAAACTCTGGATTCGATACTGCTGCAAAGAAAAAACGTCCATCGTGGGCGCTACCTTCCCAACCCGGGTACACAAATGTGAACTTCATGTCGAAGGAACACACGACCATCACATTTTGTGTTTTGGTGGATTTCCGTCCACAAAATGCTAATTCTCTAGAAGCCGGTACCCAAGCATCTACGTGGGTTCCATCTATCGCGCCAACACAATCCTATAGAGATTTTTAAAAACAAGGCATTAGTGTAAGTATATATGTTTGCATTGTGATGTGTACGGTATCGTATGTAATATGTGCTTACTTGGAACCATGGATAGTATCTTCCATCATGGAGAATTTCAGGTGGCGTTTCGTGAAGATTTGGTGGTCGAATAATAAAGGGAGCGAGATTGCAAATAGCACGACGCATGATGTTGAAATGCGTGCTTATTGTATCCAAAGAACGCTGGAAGCAGTCAGCAACAACTCTATCCCGTGCATTTTGTCCACATATGTACAAGAATATAGCCAAAAACTCCTCGACTGAGAGGTTCTTAGGATCCCATTCAAGTAGTCCTCTTCGAACTAGCTCGACCGCCAATGCTCTGAACGTATGTTTGTCAACACGTAACATATCCTTTATGTTTTGTGGATGGGATGTCAACAGAAACGTGGTATATTGTTGTCCTGATAAAGGACATGTTCTTTATGGAATTTTTTGTTTCCCATCTCATTCCATCATATCGAGTGTTTCGAGTTCCAGCAAGTCATCATCATCATTAAAATCTTCCGACAGTTCGTAAGGCGGAATTCCACTTGATGACATGGTGATTTGCTTACCGTTGCCTATTTGTTAGAAAATACGTACTGGCACTTTTAAAAAGTTCAACCAACCTGGTCTAACCTCTGGTTTTTTTTTTTTTTATCTATATCTGCAATGTAAAGTCCTGCCAATAATTCTCATACTACATATGTGGGTCCAGACTTCAATTGAATGGAAAAGTACACAGAGAAATGGAAAGGGGATAAAACATAGGAGTGATGTGCTTATGATGAAAAATATGACTGGAAAGCTATGTACAGGAAGTCAATTATGTTCTGCATATTTTGATGCTGTGGATTAGCTGTGCATATTTTTAGTTGATATGTTATGTCAGCCAAATAAAGGTCACACATTCAAACCTTATAAAAAAAAAAAACCACCAAACACCAATAAACTTTTCACAACGATTCCAAATTCAAACCATGAATGGATCACAAAATGTTGTTACACCACAAACTGGTACTGGACATTACAAGTCACAATAGAAATTGGTCCTTACGTGAAAACATAAACAAAGTGCTCATAAAAAACAATTAGAACACAGCCTTCCATGGAATTTTAAACAAACTCATACACTCCCTAGGTTTGAATACCATTACTTGACCTCCCCATCTCTTCCCATCAGTTTCCGGACCCGAATCGGTTGATCCAACCCAGCCTTCCATCCGGAGTCAGCTTTATGAAGCCTTCCCTATAATTGACTCCCTCGACAAGCTTGTCATATGCCGCATAGAAGGCAGTGTCACTAACAAAGGGCTTAAGTGGGTTCAATGCATCGAGACACGCCTCAATAGAGTAATTTTTTGCCATAAGATGTTGCTGTGTCAAGGTCTCAAAATACTCCACCCTTTTCTAGTTTGCGTAAGCCACCCTATCATACGCCTCTTTTTGCTCATATTGCATTGACTTAGAGCTTGTTCCACCACTTCCATTCGACATTCGCTTTCTTCCATCAGAAAATGTGCTATCACTAAACTTTATGGCCTTTCCTTGATTCCTCAATGCTTGCTCTTGCTCTAACGAGGGGGCCCCTAGGGGGCTGGGTTGGCCAAAGACGCTTGTGGCCAATGAGCCGTCCAAAAGCTCGTGCAAAAGGTCATAATGGTCAAGCCCTTTACCAATACATTTTGCGGCATCCTTATTTGCCCACAATGAATAGGAAAATTGTAAATTAGAGTCCTATAAGGTGGAATGGTGCTGGTATAAGTGAAATCATGGTTATGTAGCGTTTATATACCTGCAAATATGTTAACCACACTTCCACCGATGCAGTGACGGTTTGACTAACTGGGTCCCAACCCAGTCCACTTCACTCGGTCAGGTCTTTGAATAACCTATAGTCTTTTTTCAGGCGGTCAAATTTCTGGTGGATCTTAATAAGGGTGTAGTCAGTCTTATGTGTCCTCCTCTGTAACTCCGCTAGGATTGCCACCCATTGTAGGGAATTAAACTTGCGCATTGTGTTTGAATTTGTTGAATGGTCTTTCCTCGCTTCTTCTACCATAATTTGAAGGAAAATTTCGGTGTTTTCATCGCTCCAATTGTCGGCATCAAGTTTTTTCCTACGACTCGTCATAGGCTAACATGTGGAATACAATTAACGCATGTTACACGTTACTAAAGTGAGATGACATATGCAAGTTCATGTCATGCTTAATGAAATCAACATTACGAACGAGTAAGAAGCGTACCACTTGGACACTGTTCTCGCCGGTGAATGAGTTTGCTGAGGGCGTAGGAGATGAAGCACGTCTTTTCCTCTTCGAAGTTGGAGTTGAGGGTTCAAATTTTAGTGACAGTGGTTGGCCTAACAACAACAAACAATATCACACAAATTACCCACAAGTAGTTGAAAGAACTATGAACCAACTACGTGTAAATAGTATTTCACAATTCAATGTACTACCAAGTAGCTGAACTAACTAGTCACAATAACACACAACCACAAGAGTGTTCAGCAACCACAAAGCAAACCAGTATACAAAACTATAACCTCATATCACATTTCAAAGCAAACCAGTAGACATCCAACAGAGATCTTTTATGATGGTAATGACTATTTGATCGATGCTAAGATATATGTAAGGTAGTTGGTTTGCTATATTAATATGTTCTTTTCCATGTGATATTTCGTTTGTGTGAGTTGTAAGTATATCTTCTGGCAAACGGAGAAATGATTACAAGCTAGCATACAAACATCACGCATGGCTTATTTGATATGTTACAAACTCTTCTTCTAGTGGTGTTCGAGTCTTGTTCCATTTTTTTGACTTATTTTTCCAAAAAGGAGAGCTCCATAAATATGCACGTACTTACTATATACTGTATCTATATTTTTTCCCAAGACAAAATATAAGTTCTCGACCATTGGAATTTGCGTTGGCAAACATTTAGGCAAATGATAATCCTCCATAGTGGAGATGGCAGTCAACATAAAGCAAAACAAATAATGCTGCATGGAAAAATCAAAAAATCAAAAAACACGTTTGCAAATTTTCTAAAAATCAACAAATAGCATGAAGCGTTAGGAACTCAGACTACAGTGTGTATAACAATTTGTTAGTGTCATTGAATTTTCTATAAAGACTTGAAAAAAGACTGTTGGAAATTTTGCCATTAAGGGAGCATAACCAAGCCAATATCAGAGCATTAAGTGAAAAGCTAACGATCCTCATCCCATTTAGTTAACCATTCAAACCACCTCATGAAACTTGACCGTATTAACCTCATACCAAATTATGTAATCGAGTAATACCAACTTTTGTTTCTGAAATCAAAAAATTCAACTTCAGGGTTTTGCCCTAATTTACCCCATACAATAATGGGATTTTTCCCTACTTTTCCAGATTTCCCCAAATTTTTCAGAAATCAACCCATGCATAGCAAAACCCTAAGCTGAGATGAGGCCTTCAAACCGCAAATCGAAACGACAAAAATTAATCTATCAACAACCACCCAATTTCATACTTATGTAAAACACACACGTATTGAAATCCCTATTGGACAGATCCATAACAGACATAACCCAACGAAAAATCAAACTCAGAACCCATGAACAAAATCAAATCGTAGATTAGGAAAATTCGAACTCAGAACCCATGAAAAAAATTGAACCATACCTTTATGTCTTCGAACCGAGGTTGATCGGAGAAGCCATTTACCGCACCAAATGTCGTCTTCACTTGGGCCTTCCGTTCTATTTGAGGAGAAGGTCAGTAAAGAGGGAGGCGAGTGCATTGGATGCCCCTTACCCATATTTATAAAGCAAATGTCTTGTAATGAATAGGACTGAGTCAAAACCCAGCTGGATCTGCCGAAGCTTGGAGATTATCGTCGTCCTTCGAGATTTCTCGAAGACCACGGCTAGAGAAAGAGAGAGCGAGATAGAGGCAGAGAGGGCTAGGGAAAATTTGATACCAGAAGCGGAATCGTCCTACTTTTCCCCGAGACAGACAGAGAGAGAGAGAGATAGATAGAGAGAGGAGTAAAGGGAATCAGAATCTCGACTGTGACTCTGTAAAAGGTTGAAGATGGAGAGGACAGAGAGGTAGGATTACAGGTTAACGTTAGAGGGAGGGGAGTAAATGAGGAAGTAAACGAGGTAGTGAGTCGCAGGGGATTATTTCTCCCAAACTGGGATCCACACACCCATTCCTGTTTTTGAAATGGGTAAAACTTGCATCCGAACAAAGCCTCGCTAAAGTTTCTGTTTCCCTATGGTATTGATACGGTAAAAAGCTCATATCGATACAGTGACGATATGAGCAGATTTTCTGCAGATTTTTGAGAATTCAATTACAACAATACCAACAATCTAAAGCATGATTAAGGTGCAAACCCAACACATAAACACATAACAAGTGTAAGAAATCCCTACCTCGAAGTTGGAGCGCAAACCCAAAGAGAGATCGAGCCCACGCAAGCCCTTAACTCCGAAATCTTGAAATCAACCGAAATACTCCTCCTCCAAGCAAAACGCATGAGATTCAAGCCTCAACAACGTGTAGAGAAGGTAAAATGGAGGTGGGTTTTGTGTGGGTTTCATGAGGCTTTGGTTAGGAGCAAGAGGGAAAGGGAGAGAGAGAGTGGTGAGCTGAGAGAGAGTGGGATAGGAGAGAGAGACAGTGGAGATAGAGAGAGGGAGGATTGGGATTTTTAATCCCCTACACACACCTCCTTACATATATATACTCACACACACACACACACACACACAACTCACACTTGCACTCCCTCCACTAACAATCCTCTCATATTAACCCCAAATCAAATCAAATAACCTTAACAAATCCCATATTTTCCATCAATTTCCAACATCAAATAATCCTTTAAATATTTTTGGAAACTACGGATCTTTACACTTCGATTCACACGATATAGGTCATCATTGCCACCTTCTGCTTAATACACTTCATGACTCTACCATTCGTCTCAAACACATGTAAGAGATTGTTAAGCAGAACTCACGTTCACATAGAAGTAGTAAGAAATTTTCATTTCAGTCAACTCACAATCATTATACTATCGGTTTCCCATATTATATATAAGTTCCCATAACTCATCACTAGGTAAATTTACTCACAATGATTCCTAACTTCCCATCCTTTAGCTCATTAGATCTTACAAACTACACTAGAGATTTATTACGCCTAGAACACAAGAAAATGTCTCTCATGCCCACTCCTAGAAGTCACTTGATTCTTATGGAACCTGACAACCACTACTAAGTCCTAAACATAGTAATATGTTCTTGAGCCCAAGAGCATACGTAAACTAACCCCCAAAGTTGACTTGAAACCGTACCACAAACCTATCTTATTTTGGCTACAACATCTTATAGGTTTAGAGTTAGGCTATGAGAATTGATTAATCAAACAGAATCGCAAACATTTTCGCAAATGCCTAAGTAGAGACCGATCTTCGGATTGGGCGAGAGGGGTGCCTTAAAACCCTTCCCCTCTTGTAACCTGGTTCCCGAACCCAGATATGGTTATAACGGACTGGTGCTTTCACTCTTTTTCAAATCAAAAACAGCGCAGCAAGCGTTTCAAATACGGTTCCTTGGGTGTTGAACCTTCAAACCCTAGTGGCAACTCTGTATTTACGAGCATTTGTTGTCTTGCTTAGTGCTCCCTCGATCCGGCATTTTAGAAAATGAACGGAATCCCTTTCTAAAAAGGGCACGCTGCCCACAGTGGCGACTCCACTAGGGATATTGAATCAATATTGGTCTATACTTTGAATTTAATACGCTTGAGAACAATCCCACAAAAGTCCATCAAAATAGTGAGCTTCGTGTTGCTAAAGAAAGGATTGGTGATTTAATAGGACCTCATGTTCGGCCATCCCAACTGGGGCTTTTCTGATTATTCTCTTGTGTAGTTTCTTCTAAGTATTGATCAATAAAGAGAGCCAAATTTGAAACGGCATTTGCGAATTTGGGATTCTATTTCATTAATCAATTTATTTAGCATCTCATTTGCATCGATGTTGGATAGCCACGTTGGAGCATTTTGGCAAGCCGGCGCGGTTTATCGGAGCCCGGGGACCCCGAATGCCCAACAACCTTCGACGATGATAAGTCATTATACCATTTGACTATTGCTCTGTGGTTATGCGGGTAGCGGGAGGTATATCTTGCCTTTAGTCCAAGGAACCCCCTCAAACCAAAATTGGCCTTTGCATATATAAAGCACTGAACTCTCCAAACTATGACAGGTACTTGCAGTGTAAGATCTACTTGCATCTAACCCCCATATACTGTCTACTTGTTACTGTTTTTTCTATCGCATGCACTGTACATACATACCGTTTTGCGTAGGAGCATGTTTAGGGCGGCTTCTAGGTTGTCCTCTTTTGAGTCTGTCTTATGCTTATTAAGAAGCTGCCATGGCCCGATGAAGAGTTGCGCATCTCGACGGTGCACGTTATCAATTTTCAAAGTCCTTAGATCAACGAGACTTTGGGAAATCAAACCTTTTAAGTCCTTGGCTCATGCTCGATTGAAGTTTCAATCGAAAATAAGGAACCACAAAGCATGAATGCTGTGTCACTGGCACTACCCAGGTTGAAGTGCGAAGTCACTATATATCGCGGGGTTCAAAGTTAAGGTGCCATGTCATCAATACCGAGTTGTTCCGAATTCAAAGTTGAAACTTCAAGAACAGAATAGACAAAGACTTAGTCTGTTTTGACATCTCTTAGGATCAGTCGATTCAAGTAAGGATGTGCCTCGAAAAGAATTTTGAGGATTTTGGCAGCGTCCGAACATCATGAGACAGACTCGTCTTTAGTTGTAGAGTCTAGGAGGACATCGACGATGGCAACATGTGCATTGCATTCTAATTGCTACAGGAACCTCGCTGAGTTATCATTTACTTTACTGTCCAAAGCTCTAGGCCATCTCACTGAAGGGAAGAGCCAAACCTACTTGGGAACGTGCGCCGGGGCTATTTCACTATCACTTTCGAATCTGAAATGGCGGCACAAATCGAGCTGGCTGAGTTGAAAAAGGCTATAGAGAAAATGGGTCACAAAATGGACAGGCAAATGACTCTCGTCCAAGGGTTAGTTAACCTCTTTACCTCCATAGCCCCGCAACCGGATATGGGGCTAGCCAAAGAACCTTCTTAAGCCTACCACCCTCCGGCGGTTGGAATCAAGCTATGCTCGTGTAATACCCCTAGCCTTTAATTATATTTTAAGTTAATTATGTGATGTGTTTTAGGCTTAATATGAGAGTTATTGGGCTTAATTTGTTAGTTAAATGAAATTGGAACATAAGTTGGCATATGGCACACACACACTCAATAATTTTTCCTAGCCTAGCAAAACAAAATAGGAGCTTCTATGTTCTTCTTCTTTTATTCCTATCACAAACGTAGAGAGAGAGAGAGAGAGAGAGAGAGAGAGAGAGAGAGAGAGAAATGACGGGAAGAAAAGAAGAAGGAGAAAAAGAAGGGAAAATTGGGGAAAAACCTTGCTTGGCTTGGAATTGAAGATTTAACTTGGTAATACATGTTTCTTTTGCTTGATTCTATGATTTGTATGTTAAATTTCATATCTTAGGAACTGAATTCAGGCTCTAGATGTTTGATTTAAGTTGAATTTGAGTTTGGGGTTGAATTCTTAAGGAACTCAAGAGCCTAACTTGTGATCCTTTGGATTGAGTGTTTAAAATCTATTTCGATGCATGGATTCGATGTTCTTGAAGTAGCTCTTTATTATATCTGAGTTTGAGCATGATTAGTGAAGTATTGGTGTGACTTTGAAGTGTATTGGAAAGTTTTGGAGTCAGAAATCAAGAGAGGAACAAGCTGCGTGTGTTTGAAAAATCTACAGATTTGAGAAATTTTGTATCTGTCCTGACTTTGTTGATTTTTTTTGAGGTAGTTCCTAAGCTCTAAAAATTATGAGATTTTTATAGAGAGTTCCTCTGTGAGTCTTTTGTCTGTGGTAAAAATGTCGGGATCAGAATCAAAGAATTGAATTCTGTAAAAATTCGTGACCATGTAGCTCGCAGTTTTCAGACTGTGCTGACTGCACAGACACGTGTTAGGGAAACGGCAATAATTTTGAGCTTGGACCACAAAATAGCGAACTGTTTTTTGATTTTGAACCTAGACTCGTAGACCTAAAAAAATGCATGAAGATCATGACTTAGTTATTCTTGTACAAAGTCAGTTTTTGCATTAAAGTTTATGGAACTGCAGTTTCTGAGATTATTTTCTTGGGCTAGCTATCTAACTTCATATGTTTACCTTTGGACCTTATGTTCATAAAGATAGGCTTGCGTAGCATCTTCTAATCATGTTTTTATTGCTTAATTGTTTTAGGAAGTTCGGGTGGTTCGTAGAGCCGAGGTGAGTGATTTAATACCTAAAGACATGGTTTTGAACTTGTTTTCCTTATTGAGCTTATTTGAACATGTTTTATAAATTGTGTACTCCATGGATACCAATGGAAGGTGGACTTATTTGTGAAATATTTGCGAATCTATTTAATGGCATTCCCAACATCCGGTCTTGCTAGGGGACGGCTTAATGGCTAGCAAGGGTGTATGAGGTTAGTGTGTGTTTTGGGATAATGCATAGACATCTGGCTTATCCACTACCGGGGACGCCTGGTAGCTTTTGAATTTTGAATAGCAGAATGTGCATTATATTTGGCTTATGGTTTTGAGTGCTTTGTTTTGTAATATTATCAAATTATTTTGCATTGTCCATAGAAGGCATGTGAGTTAAGTATTAATCATTCACACGAGCTTTAACTTATGGATTTTCTTTTCTACCTTTCAGGAAGCGACGCATAGGGTGGCATGGTGTTTGTTTTTGGGATGTGTAGCATTTTTTTTGGAAACTTGCAGAAAGGAAGTTATGCCTGTAGACACTTAGCTTTGTACATGGTGTTAGCTTTTGAGTTTGTAAGTAAGCACAGCTCTGAGAGGTTTATATTTTGGTTTGTAAAACCTAAGTAAGACTTTGGTTCGTTATCAATAAAGGTCGTCTTTTGCTTCCGCTGTTATGTTTAGCCCTTTTTTATTATCGCTTGCTTAGATGATATTTGACTTGTGATTTGGCCTTAGTGAGAAATCACTGGCATTTGTCATGATTAAGACCTCAAGGGGCGGGTCAGGGTCGTGATAGCTCGAGAGACATGTTCAAAGACCTGGCTAAATTCCATGAGGCCAGAACTCGCCCGAAAGAGGATGTTGGATCCTTCCTCAAAGCCAATGCTGAAGGGGAAGACATGCACAGTGATGAAATCAACCTCAAAGGCAAAAGAGTGCATTCTTTCGATGGTGTAACGCAATGCAGTTGTAAATTAAGCAAAGGTTCCGCCGACCTTCGTCCCAGTCGCAAAACCAGCCAAAACCAACCTTAGAGTTTCTCTATCTTCGAGGCACCTCTGTTTGCAGTGATGGAAAAACTCGTCAAGTCTGGGCATCTCAAACCTGTGACCCAACTTCTCAGCCAAAAGTTCTACCTTCTAGTTACAAGCCTCACCTCTTCTGTGCCTTCCACCAAATGCCTGGTCATCCCACTGACGCGTGCTTCCGTCTTCAACATGAGATTCAAGATCTCATTAACAATGGTACGGTTCAAGTTCCACCAAAGCCCAACATCATTTCCAACTCCTTGCCTTAACACCACTCTGACCTTTTGGTTGGTCGGATATCTATCTCCTCCACTCAAATCAACCAAAGCTCCACCATATTCAGCCCTAGCCACTATATCGTCCCAGAGAGCCAACCCAAACATATCATATCCGTCCCGTTCGAACCGGAGATTAACATAATGGCTGTAGGTTGTGCAATTGAAGTCTTCACTGCTGACACTTGGATTAACAGTAATGAGGAGCTTACAAAGAAACGGACTGACGGGCTGAGGTCCATTGTTCAAGGGAGCACTGAGTAGGTTTGGTCAAAGAAGCTGAGGAAGCCGAAGGGCTGTTGCTTGGGCCTGAAGTTCTCTAGATCCTACCTCTCTATGAGGAAGCCAAGGGTAACTATAAAAATTGCATTTTCAAACCGCGTCTAGTTTGCATTGACACTTTTGAGTCTGAGCCTAACACAGAGTCTTTTAAGCCTGTCTAAGTCTAGCTATGAGTTAGAGTTTGTGCCTCTTAGCCCTCCATGTCGTAGCTTTTATTTTCAATTCGAGTCTTTTGCTATACTTGGCAACCCCGAGGGGCTTTCTTATGATATTCATTATCTTGCTTCTAACTACTTCATTGGATTATGCATAAACTGTGTTGACCCTGACGACAAATGGATGGATTTCGATGGGATCATCCCCAAGGAAATGTGGTCCCTCGCCGAAAGGGAAGACAAAAGGCATGCTCAGCCTGTAATTGATATAGTAAGTTTTCAATAAACTTGAAAGATGAGGTAGACCTCAAATGGTTCAAATTGGTTCAACACTGTCCCAAGAGGAGCATCGCACCCAGTCAGAGGCTTTGCATATTCACTATAGGAATGCGAAGCCTCCAAATTATTGAAAGCCTAAATGCAAAGATAAAGGTTTTGTTTGATTGGTAGTTTAGTTTCGATAGTGGGTAGAGAGAAATAGGGTAATGATTGGATAGAGAGATAATAATTGCAGAGAGATAGAGAGAAATGAAATTAATAATTAGAAATATAGGGTATTGATTGGAGAAAGATATAGGGTAATAATTGAAAACCAAAACTAAAACTAAAGACAAATAGCAACCGAACACAGTGAAAGAGATTTGTAAAGTTTGATCATGACATTGGTCAATTTTTTACACATTTTGATAGACTTGTTATGGAGAAGCGAGGTAACAATCAGATTCCATATTTGATTCTAGGGAAAGGTTACCAAGACAAAAGTTGAACAAATCCCCCGTTTTAATTTCTAGTTGACTTGTTCCACAATGAGGTTGACATGTCCCTTTCATGTAAAGTGAAACAACACCATTAATTTAAAGGAGAATTCAAGTGTGTGTTTGACTTGCATGGAATGAATGCTGAGTTTCTGTGTCGAGTAATGTTGAATCGGATGAGTTTGGAAATAACATTTGTCGAGATATTTATTGTACTGTCAAAAATTTGAGGACTTTGGAATTCCATGTGGTCATGTAATTAAGGGCTTGATGGAATGAGTGTAATAAAAATTTTCGAAAGTTATAAACGCAAAGGCTTGTGATCTAAGGAGTGCAAAGTTAGCATGGAAGAGTAGGATCCTAAATTGGCAAAAACAAAGCGTTATAGGAATCTTTGTCCCAAAATGATAATATTGTGTGCTCGAATTGAAAGCTGCATACGACTTCGGGGGCACTATGGTGGACTACATGTGTGCCAAAGTAGATAAAATATTCCTTGGTGAGGGAATTGAATAGTTAGGATTGGTTAATCCTAAGTTTCTACAAGTTAATGGTTTGAAAAAGGAAGTCGGAGTCAACTTACCTTAAGGTAAGCATTTGAAGTGTTAGAATAATGGAAAGAGGAAAAAAGTTATTTCTAAACCTACCCGTCTTGATCAGGCATTAATATTGCTTAACTGTATTATTTAAATATATTTTTTACTTTGTGTAAGTATACGTTGTTGATTTTCTTATGGATTAGTGTCAGCACCTTGACTTTCAAGGCTTGCTAAGCTTGGCTAGCGATGGCTCCTTGCACCCTAGCCAACCGGTGGAAACAAAGGCATGAGGAAGGCATGTCTTTAAAAGGTGACCCGATAGTGTCGGTTGGTGTCGGTACTGGTCCCTTAGGCAAGAGGAGGTCGTGATGCACGTGAAGGCCCGATGATATCGAGGCATGGATGCTAAATGGGAAGCAGGTTTGTGGGACATGGCAATCAAGGAAAATGACTAAGTATTGGGAGCTGGGGTTGGATCACGAGATTGGCCAGGTAGCCTTGAGTTGGCTCGGGCAAAACGAAGGTAGCCTTGAGTTGGCTAAGTCAAAACGGTTATTGACGGTTAACAACATTCTGCACATGTTGCTGGGAGCATGGGACAAGTGTCCAAGGCAGAAAACGGGCTGCTCATGTGGCTGGCAGCATGAGACAGGTGTCAAAGGTAGAAATGGGCAGTTACCGGCAGTTACAACCAGGCAGTTTCAGAACTCAATGTGCTGGCAGATTTTGGCAAGGCCAGCACAGCCCTAGGGTAGTTGGGGTTGTCAATTGCAAGATCATGGGCTTGCCCCATGATCTCATGTACTTACTAGCCACGTTTTTATGATTGTAAGCCTATTTAGGCAAGGCATTTCGTAGCCTAAGGCAGAGGGATGTTTTGTCTAGGCTCTTGAGTGTATTCCTTTGTAAGTCAGTGCTTAATAAAGGTTGGGGCGGTTCCCGTAACTCTTGTGTGTGTTCCTAGACGTTCAAACCTGTCGAGTGTGTGAATAAACACTAGTTGGCTGAGACCAAGTTGCTGGCGAACTTGGTGCCATCACGGGCAAATTTCTAGGCAAAAAATAGCCCCGTGACAGTTGGTATCAGAGCAACCCAGGTTGCGAGCAGAAGTTGCAGAGCTCCGAGTTGGAGTCATGGCTACAAATGCTGCACTCGAGGCGGTACGGGTCAGAGTTACACAGTTGGAAAAGCTTGTTGGCGCTGATGAATCTGCAGAGGGCGTTACCTTGGTTGAACGCTTGGATGTCATTGTTGTGGAAGAAAGAAGGAAAAGTGTATAGGGTGTTAACTAACCCTAACACAAGTGAGCTTTATTTATATTATGTGGCTACTAGTTACATAACATAAGCAACCAATGTGGGACTCAGTCCAACTATATTCTAACACTCCTCCTCAAGCTGGAGAATAAATATCATAAAATCTCAGCTTGTTATGTAACAACTCTAAATGTGGTTTAACTAAAGGTTTGGTGAAGATATCTGCCAACTGAGCTCCTGTAGACATGAAAGGGGTAGCCAATACGCCACTATCTATCTTCTCCCGAATAATATGACAATCTACCTCGATGTGTTTGGTTCTCTCATGAAATACCGGATTCGAAGCAATATGTATTGCTGCCTGATTATCACAATACATAGGACACTAAGCCCCAACTCCTCAAGCAAAGCTCTCGACCATACAACCTCGCATGTAGTATGAGCCATGGCACGATACTCTGCTTCAGCACTAGATCGAGCGACCACAGTTTGTTTCTTGCTCTTCCAGGTAACTAAATTTCCACCAACAAAAGTACAGTACCCAATTGTGGACCGTCTATCAGATGGTGATCCTGCCCAATCAGCGTCGGTAAAGGCTTCAACACGCAAATGACCATTTGAATGATAAAACAAGCCACGTCCAGGATGAGCCTTGAGATACTTCACAATACGAAGACAAGCTTCCCAATGTGGAAAACGAGGGGTTGACATGAACTGACTTACCATACTGACAGCAAATGAGATATCAGGCCGTGTATTGGTGAGATAATTCAACTTGCTTACCAAGCGACGATAACGGTCTGGATGAGGAAATATCTGCCCCTGATCAACACACAATTTGATGTTTGGATCCATAGGAGTCTCTGCCAGCTTTGCTCCCAATAAACCAGTCTCCTCTAAAATATCTAGCGTATACTTTCTTTGAGATAGACTGATCCCTTCCTTGGATCTTGCTACCTCAATACCCAAGAAATATCGTAGCTTACCCAAATCTTTGGTCTGAAACTGACGCTGTAAGAACTGTTTCAGCTCATCAATACCTTTCAGATCATCCCCAGTAATAATGATATCATCTACATACACAATCAACACTACTTTTCCCCGATCTGACTGAATAGAGAAGACAGAATGATCCGAATGAGAGCGACGCATACCAAACTGCAACATAGCATCACTAAACCTGCCAAACCAAGCTCGAGGGGACTGCTTAAGACCATAAAGGGCTTTGTGAAGGCGACACACCTGAGAACGCTCCCCCGGAGCAACAAACCCAGGAGGTTGCTCCATATACACCTCCTGGAGTAGGTCACTGTGTAGAAATGCATTTTTGACATCCAACTGAAATAAGGGCCAACCAAGATTGGCAGCCATAGAAATAAGAATGCGAACATAATTAATCTTGGCCACAGGAGAGAAAGTCTCGACATAATCAATGCCATACGTCTGGGTATAGCCTTTGGCCATAAGACGAGTCTTGTACCATTCTACTGTGCCATCCGAATTATACTTGACGGTAAATACCCATCGACATCCAACGGTAGACTTTCCTGGTGGACGAGAAACCAGCTCCCAAGTGCCACTGTCATGAAGGGCAGACATCTCAACCTCCATAGCTGTCTGCCACTCAAAAACAGATAAAGCCTCCTGAACAGTGTTAGGAACAAAAATGGATGAAACAGAAGTAGTAAAAGCACGAAGGGACAGAGACAAGTGATCATAGGAAACAAACCGAGCAATAGGATGAGATGTGCAAGATCGAATACCTTTACGAAGAGCTATAGGAAGACCAGGTGATGGCGGAGGCGGAGGCGGAGGTGGGGGTGGGGGTGAAGGTGCAACCGGATCTTGGGACGGAGGAAGCGTGGTGGCTGGTACTTGTGGGGCTGTTAATACTTGTTGCCGACGAACATACACCTGCAAGGGAGGACTAGATGGTACACAAATAGGAAACACAGACTCAGACTCAGGAAGGTCAACTGGAGTACTGTTACCCGAGTAAAAGGGCAATGACTCATTAAATGTGACATCAACACAAATAAAGTGACGACGAAGAGATGGTGAGTAACACTTATACCCTTTCTGAGTGCGCAAGTACCCCAGAAAAATATACCGAATTGACCGTGGATCAAATTTGTCCCGGTTAGGATCCAGAGCATGAACATAACAGGTACACCCGAACACTTGTAAGGGTAATGAGTGGAGAGGGCGACTAGGAAATAAAACTGTATGGGGTATCTGACCACCTAGAACGCTAGATGGCATACGATTGATCAAGTAACATGCTGTAAGAACAGCATAACTCCAGTAAGACTTAGGAACTTGCATTTGAAATAATAGAGCACGCATAACCTCTGATAAATGCCTAAACTTGCATTCAGCAACTCCATTTTGTTGTGGAGTTCGAGCACAAGAAGATTGGTGAGTTATACCATGGTCATCAAAAAACTTAGAAAGAGAATTATGAAAATATTCACCTGCATTGTTAGAACGAAACATACGAATGCAAGTATCAAACTGAGTTTTGATTTCCATATAAAATGACTTAAAGATAGAAGACAACTCTGACCGGTCTTTCATGAGATAAAGATATGTAACACGAGAATAATCATCGACAAAAATAACATAATACTGAAAGCCAAAAATATTAGGAACACGCATTGGACCCCAAATATCAGAATGAACTAAGTGAAAAGGACGGGATACGCGACTCTCAACCCTAGGATAAAAAGACACTCTATGATGTTTACTAAACTCACAGACTTCACAGGGCAAAGCATCAACACGGCTACATGAAGGTACCAGCCGTTTAAGATTCTGAAAAGATGGATGACCAAGTCGACAATGATGTTGATAGGGTGACACAGAAGATTGAAGGGCAACAGTGTAGGTCATAGCAATGCTCCATCGTATGATTAGTTCCCCCATAATTAGTACAAAGTCTAGACCCATGGCCTCGACTATGGCCACCTCCCCCTAACATGCGACCTGTACGACTAAATCCACAATGACCAGAATCATGACCACGAAAAACACAATCAAAACGACCACTGTTGTCACGACCCAAACCCGTGGTTAAAGGTCTAATGACCGGCCAGTGAGTTTACGTCACCCTAGGCCTATCCTAATAAGATAAGTTTAGGGAATTTATAAAATCCTCTGTTTAAAATAGTTTTCCTTAAGAAATTCAATAAACTGCAAAAGCACAATGTCAATAGTTCCAACATATTCCAGAGTTCTACGTGTAAAGATAAAAATAATTGCTTAACAATACCTGCAAATAATCACAGTATAACCTGACCAAAACAAGCCAGCTATCAAAATTCGTAAATCTTCAAATCAAGTCCTCACGGCTCTATACTCACATCAGAACAGTACTGCTATATACACATAAGAACTGATCACCAAAAGACTTCGGCTTGAGAGAAAAGCCAAGTCCAGCTATTGCTGCTGACCTGAAAAGTATGATTTTTGAAAAAAACTCCATAAGCTAAAGCTCGTGTGAAACATGGCATATCCAGTAGACGCATTAAATCATGGATATAACTAACATCTTATAAAAAGCATAGTCATACTCTTCAGTTCCAAACATATAAAATATACTTCCTTTCAAAAATATTCAAATCTCAAGTCCATAATAAATGAGTTCACGTCTTTCAATAGACTTACGCTAAAAGCAATAATTCTCAGTCATCAGTCCATCAGTTCATTCACAGAATGAAATCCAACTTTTCAGGATAAAGTAGAAAACCATCATGATATTCACAATATCACATTTCATAATACTCGTCGATTTCGCACATCTTTCATGAACAAGTTTCAACCAGAATCTAGAGGAGCAACCTCTAAAGTATAAAGGGAATGACGTCAAACCATCAGGATACCTGGTTAATATCCCCCAACCTTATAACTCCAAATCCACTTTGTCTGTTTAAAGTCCTCAAGTACGGACACTTGTTCAGATGTGTCGACAGGAAAAATATACATTTCATCAAATCGTTTAGCACGTTAATCAATATCCATGATTCTATAGAAAACATTTCTAAAATATTTCAACAATGAAATATTTAAACAACACATGTAAACAAGATACGCATGTTTCACCTTGATCCTGAAGATGCGGCTAATCTCTACTCGAGTCTTCGCGTATTTCATACTAACGATCACACAGACCTAATGAGAATATCATAAACGTCCAGGTATGAGTACAATTAATGTACTAAATCCGAATAATCCATTTCTAGTCATCTAAGTCATGGCTTAGAGCCGATCTGTTACTAGGGGTAAAACGGTCATTTTACGTTCCAGGGTCAATCTATCCAAGAGCTATGAACTCGGATCTCTCATCTTATCAAATCTGATCCAAAAATCTTAAATTACTCAAAACTCAAGTATAAAACTCAGTTTTAAAACATTTATGACTAAAAAGGTCATTTTAGCACACATCAAATCCCAGGGGCAAAATAGTCATTTTAAATCTCTTAACTACAAAGTGTAAAATTTAAGTATCCTAATTATTCAAAAATTACAATACTATAATTTTTACAAAAATCAATAAAATTTTATACAAAGTTCATTTTTTGGCGTAGAAACATAACACAAAGGATTGGAGGTTCAACAACCTCTAATGGTAAAATGATAAACACAATTCCACCTTTAGATCACATGAAATTTCTGGGTAAAAACTTAGTTTTGTTAAAAACTCTCAAAAACTTATGCATGCATGGTATTTTAAGAAATAAAAACAAAACTTTGTTCATTTACTAAATCTGTCACACTTTCTTTGAAAAATCATAACTTATTCATGCAAGGTCCAAAAATACTCAATCCAGTGCCCAAACTTGCATAACAACCTTGTGTATCTACTGTAAAAAAAGAAATATTGGTTATCAACTAAATATTCTCCAAATTTCAAAATAACAAGCTGTTCTACAGGAAAACAGGGCAGCTAAACATGTTTTAGTAGAAAATTCATAACTAATTCATTTCAACTCCAAAAATGTTGAAACCAACGCTCAAAGTTGAAAAATGTAAATTATTATTCTCAGTAAAAATATCAGGTTGATAAATTGAAAGGATGTTTCCTCGGCAACAAAAGAAAACAGATTGATCATAATTTATGTCCCTGTCAGATAACTCTACTTTAAAAATTGACCAAATATTGTATATTTATCCAAATGATTTGATTCCAACGCCAAAATGTTTCCAAATTAAACCTCTAGTTCTTGAAAAAAAACCATAGCCATGAAAGTAGTGAAATTTCCCATAAATTTAAAAGAAGACAGACACAATCAAATTCGGACACACAGGAGACAGTCAGTATTCAAAAATTCATAACTAATTCTGTGTTGATCGGTTTTGCATGTTCTTGGTACCAAAATCTTCGTCTTTAAACGTACTTTAAAAGTTATGAAGACTTCAAAAATTGAATCATAGCAAAAGGGTTCTCAAAATACGAATTTGTGATGATCCAGAAAGCTGTCAGGAAGGTTTAAGAAGTCACCCTTAAGATTTGATGGAGAACCTTGGTGTCTAAGGGCTGGTCCAGAGCTTGGAGGAGCTAAAATGGCTTCTCTTCTTCTTCTCTCTCTCTCTCCTGCAGACCTCTTCTCTTCTCTCTTTTCTATGTCTCCCTCTCTCCTTTCTTTTCATTCTATTTTCTTACAACTAATAACTAATATATATATAATTATGTGCTAGTATACACTTGGCACATAAATAAGCTAATTGGGTGCCAAGTGTTGGCTTGGTCTTGACACCTAGCCATGCATGCATGGTTAATTCCGGAGTGCGACTCGCGCGTGGTTCGAAAAACTGTCCGGGTTTCGAATTCAGAAAAATATGAAACTTGCACAGTATCCTAAATAAATTATTCTAAGAATAACCCCATTCTCGGAATTTCAAAGAAAAATCCAGAACATAGAGATTTGAAATGCCCGGTCGATTGACTTGTAAAATGTGCTTGTGACCTCGTCCGTGACCAATAATTAAAGTTAGTGACGAATTATCATCGTACTAATTATTTTTAACGTGAGGGCTCTCACAACTGTACCCATAATCACGGCCGCAACTAAGGCCACGGCTAAATGAAGAACCAAAATCACCAAAATCAGCGGAAGTAGAATCAAAACCAGATTTCATTGCACACATATCACCGTATAATGAGAGACAACTAATCAACTACCGATAGATTAACCAACCAAATACTCCACCAACAAACGGCCATTAAACAAGAAATAAGGAATTGATTGACCGGCTAACGACCAAGGGCACGACAACGCATGCATCCAACTACTTCAACAAAAACAACGTAGCCGCCGAACAATATAATCCCAATATCGAGCAACAACCAAGTGCTCATATGCCAATATAGACCAAACAACTCAACATAATCCAACCGAAATCAGACTTCAACATACCCAAACAACCATCTATTGGAGAGGATAAACTGTAAATTGACCAAAAAATCCAAAATTACCAGAATAATCAGTGCAAAAGAGTAACGGAACAGTACCAAATAGTGATGAGTAGTAACAACGATGAACAGTGCGTGATGAACAGTAACGGCAATGAACAGTGCTCGATGAACAGTAACGACGGTGAACAGTACCAGCGATGAATAGTACGACGATGAACAGTACCAGTGATGAACAGTATCTGTGAACTAGGATTAGGGTTAAGGCAAAGGATAGGATTAGGATTGTGATTTTAGGGATTATGTACAGAGGCTAGGGTTTTGGCTAGGATTGTAGGAATTATGTATAGAGGCTAGGGTTTAGGCTAGGATTGTAGGGATTATGTATAGAGGCTAGGGTTTAGGTGGTTTAGGATTAAGGTTAAGATCCCGCTCTGATACCATGTTGTGAAAGAAAGAAGGAAAAGTGTACAGGGTATTAACTAACCCTAACACAAGTGAGCTTTATTTATATTATGTGGCTACTAGTTACATAACATAAGCAACAAATGTGGGACTAAGTCCAACTATATTCTAACAGTCGTGTTGGCTTCGATTGAGTCACAGAAAAATGGCTCACGAAACACACGTCGTTCAAACAGATACCAAGTTTACAGAGATGTTGGCAGACATGAACAAACTCTCAGATGTCATGAGGGAGCAGGTATCTAACTTGGAGTCAGCATTGCTGGTTGTGAAGAGGGCCTTCCTTGGTCGCTCAGACGGATTCGAGACTTGTGTAAAGGTCCCTGAACTGAAAGCTTTCGACAGTGCCCAAAATGCCAAGGAGTTGGAAAACTTTCTATGGGATATAAAGCAGTACTTCTCTCTGCTTGTGTTCCAGAGGGAGACGGGTAACAATCACCACGATGTTTCTCTCGAGCGATGTGAAACTTTGGTGGAGAACTTGATGTAGGGACAGCGGGTGTCCAAAGATCGAGCAGTGGGAAACACTGAAGTAGGAATTGAAGGATCAATTCCTGCCTTGCAATTCTCGTGGCTTGCAAGGGAGTCGTTGAAACAATTGAAGCACACGGGTTCAGTGCGAGATTATGTGAAGGAATTCAGTTCTTTGATGTTGGATATCAAGAACATGTGGGAGGAGGACAAAGTTTTCAATTTTATGTCGGGTTTGTAGAATTGGGCACAGTTGGAACTACGAAGGCTGGGAATCAAGGACTTGCCATCGGCTGTTGCCGCTGCCGACGGGTTGGCATATTTCAAACTGACGGGCAAATCCAATTCTTCTGAATCCAGTACGTCAAAATTTGGTTCAAAGAAATGGGATAAGAGTCAGAAAGACAAGGGTCAGAAATCAGAATTGATGGCAGAGGACAAAGGGCAAGGCAAAGGGAATTTCAGCAAGGGTTGTGTCATTTGCGATGGGCCTCATCGGGCAAAGGATTGCCCAAAGTGCAAAAAGCCGAATGCTATTTGCATGGATGAAGGGAAAGATGGTGATTCAGACTCCGAAGTGCATGTTTGGGTCAACCCTATGCAATTGCTCAACGTGATTCATGCAAACAAGGCAGTGACCTTGCAAAGATCGGGTTTGATGTATGTCAAAGTGTTGCTTTGTGAAAGGAAGTGTTGGCCATGGTGGACACGGGGGCCACACACAACTTTGTTTTAGAACGGGTGGTGCAGTCGCTGGGTTTAAACGTCGTTGAAAGTTTCAGTAGGATCAAGACAGTGAATTCCAATGCACAGGTGGGGCATGGAATGACGGGCAATGTTGCTTTGAGGATTGGGGGCTGGAACGGGCAAGTGGATTTGATGGTGTATCCACTTGACGACTTCGAACTTATATTGGGTAATGAGTTCTTTGTGGCTGCAAAAGTGGCTGTGATGCCACATCTCGATGGGATTTTAATTGCTGATGAGAAACGGCCTTGCTTTGTATTGCGTTGTTCTAAGGCAGAAAAGGGCAAGCGGGCAAGGGAATGAACGGGTGGCTGGCTATCGGCAATTCAAGCTCAGAATTTTCCAGACTTGGTAGTTGCTTGAAGAAAACAAGCTCAACGGGCTTCTCTCGTAGTTCAGATGCTTAGGATTCTGGATGATAAGGCGAAAGGGCAGAGCGAGGCAAATGGGAGAGCCTCCTGTTTGGTGAAGTGTGAAATTGGGCAAGACTCGGAGGCTACATGGGAAACAAATGGGATTTTGTGGCAATCTGAGATGCAAGTGCTATAGTACTTACGGGCCTTACCGACGAGGATGTCGGCTTCCTTTGGTGGGGGTGGTTTGTTAGCACCTTGACTTTCAAGGCTTGTTAAGCTTGGCTAGCGGTGGCACCTTGCACCCTAGCTAACCGGTGGAAACAAAGGCATAAGGCAGACATATCTTTACAAGGTGACCTGATGGTATCGGTTGGTGTCGGCACTAGTCCCTTAGGCAAGAGGCGATCGTGATGCACGTGAAGGCTCGATGATATCGAGGCATGGATGCTAAACCGGAAGCAGGCTTGTGGGACAAGGCAATCAAGGAAAACGGCTAAGTATTGGAAGCTGAGGTTGGATCACGGGATTGGCCAGGCAGCCTTGAGTTGGCTCGGGCAAAACGGAGGTAGCCTTTAGTTGGCTCAAGCAAAACGGTTGTTGACAGTTAATAGCATTCTACACAAGTTGCTGGGAGCATGGGACAGGTGTCCAAGGCAGAAAACGGGCTGCACATGTGGCTGGCAGCATGGGACATGTGGCTGGCAGCATGGGACAGGTGTCAAAGGTAGAAACGGGCAGTTACAGCTAGGTAGTTTCAAAATTCAATGTGCTAGCAGATTTTGGCAAGGCCAGCACAGCCCTAGAACAGTTGGGGGTGTCAACTGCAAGATCATAGGCTTGCCCCATGATCTCATGTACTTAGTGGCCACGTTTTTATAATTATAAACCTATTTAGGCGAGGCATTTCGTAGCCTAAGGCAGAGGGATGTTCTGTCTAGGCTTTTGAGTGTATTCCTTTGTAAGTCGGTGCTTAATAAAGGTTGGGACGGTTCCCGTAACTCTTGTGTGTGTTTCTAGACGTTCAAACTTGTCGGGTGTGTGAGTAAACACTAGTTGGCTGAGACTAAGTTGCTAGCGAACTTGGTGCCATCACGGGCAGATTTCTAGGCGAAAAACAGCCCCGTGACAATTAAGATGTTGCAATATCCTATGTGTCCAAAACGATCAATTGTGAATTTAATTTGTCTTCCCAAACATTATACCATCCATAAACTTTTGATGTGTGTAATGACATCTATATTACATTTTTGGTTTGCAATATAATTTCATTTTGTTTTATTTGCTTTGACTTATCTTCTTCTTCTTTTTTCCTTCTAGTGACAAAAGCTGAGTCATTCTTGCTAGATGTTTATTTTTTGAGTTGTTTAGTGCTTCACAACAATCCCAACGAAACTAGAATTTGATGAGAAGAATATATTAGCTTAGAGCATCCACAATGGTAACCAAAAGCAACGTGTTAACAAAGTTAGCAATGTTAGCCTTAAAGATGGCTCATAATGAAAAAATTTAATTTAGCAACCTCTTAACCAATAACCAAATTTGAGCTTTTCAATAACCAAAGTTAGCAACATTTGTCTCAATAGCAAAAAAATAGTGGGTCCTACTCACAAAAGTTATTCTGTATGCTTTTTGTTGTTTGAAACTCACTCTCCATAAAGCAAATGTTTTATTGGTCCACTCTGGCAAGTGACTGTGCATTTAACAATGTTTGTCACTTTATGTTGCTCTCCACTTTCACTTATTCTACTAGAATGTCATTCAATATAAACTATTAGATGGAGAAGAAAAGAACTAACCGTTGGATATGAATTTTTGCCAACTCATTTTGATTAGGCCATTGTGAAGCTTATGGTTGCTAATTTTAGTCATGTACTAATGGATAACTAAAAGATGATGTGATAACTTTTGGTTATTCAATTTTGGTTAGTCCATTGTAGAATGCTCTTAACATTTACGGAGTATCTAGTGGGAGATCCAATCGATTTGGCTTTTGAAGAAAGATATACATGTATTTCTTTTTGAAAATATTCGAGTGGAAAGTGATGAAACATGTAATATTTTTGACATTACTAATTTTTTGGTGATGAAACATGTAGTATATTTTGACATTACCAATTCGTTGGTGATGAAACATGTACTAGATATTTGACATTATTAATTTGTTGGCAATATATAATTGTTGGTATTATTGTGGTTTTGGAGCAAGTTTCCAAGTTTATGCAAAAGTTATGAGATTTAGTTGAATTTAAACAGGGGTCTTTCACTCCGCTTGGATCACCATTTTGAGAGTAACTTTTACTCTCGGCACAGTTTTCAATAAATTTCTCTCTCTATTCATTATCACTCAACTCTCAAAAATAACTTTCTAAAATCTCAACCAAACAAAGTGTTTATTTTTAATGAATAGCAAATCACTGTTTTGTTATGGGATAAGAGACCAAAACGATGTCGTTTTGATTCCATACTTTTTTTGGGTTGGTTAGATCTTTTCTTTTTCTATTTTTTTCCAACCATACTTGATTAGTTCATTTAGCAAATTTACGCAATTTTGGGGAGCTGTTTTCACGGCTAAAATGTCCCAAAACGTTGTCGTTTTGGGACTACAACCTGCAGCCATTTTTGCTTACTACGGGGACCCGGCTTCCTCAACACCCAGATCATTGTGGGGGCTACAATGTGCGGCCATTTTTGCTAGCTACAGGGACAGGCATGCTTCCTCAACAAGTCAGCATCCGCACGTACCCCAACAACTCAACATTACCTTGACCTGGGTTAGGCCCGTTTCGCTTTCTTTTTAAGCATTCTTTCTCAAAAAAAAGTAATGTCAAGCTCAACTATACTGAAAATGAGAAATAATTTAAATTTTTTTACACTATTTAAAAGATCTCAATAAGATCCATATTTATAGAAAAATTATTTATTTAAACACATAATTTTTGAGTTTGAGATTATTATTTTTTTTCAAAAAATACTTTTTTTTGAAAGTGGAACACCTCCTTAGGCTCCGTTTTAGAAACCTTCTTAAAAAATAGTAAGTATTTATTTTGGAATTTCTTAAAGAAAAATAAGATGGTTTGTTCCACAAAGCCCAAATAAGCATCTTATTTCACATTTTCAAATTCAAAAATAATGTAAAAGAAAAATAATTTTTCAAATTTTTTTGTACTGTATTATAGATCTCAATGAGATTTATTAAACAAGATCCATAATGATAGAAAATTTATTTACGTAAGCACATGATTTTTAAACTTGAAATTGTCTTCTTAAAAAATAAGTATTCATTAACCATTTTGTGGAACATGCCTTATTATTAAACAAAAAATAAGTTCTTAAACCTGTTTGGGAATGGGGCATGAAAGGGAACCGAAAGGGAAATAAATATTTATTTTTTAAGAAGGTAATTTTAAGATACAAAATTATGTGTTTACACGAATAATTTTTCTATCAATATGGATCTTGTTTAATAGATTTTATTGATATCTTTTATATGGTAAAAAAAAATTAAAAATTAAAAATTAATTTATCATTTATCTTATTTTTAAATTTAAAAATGTGAAATAAGGAGCAGAGTAGTTAGGTGTTCTTCCCCACGAGCTGACAAGTAAACGAAACCCTGCTACTGAGAAACTCAAAAGAGGGACAGGAGAAGAGAAGAAAGGGACTTACGAAAGAAGCTTCAAAAAAGAAAAAGAAAAAATGGCGACAATGGCCGAAGCACCAGACGAAAACACAAGCGCACCACTATCGCCACCACCTTCGCACAGCGATTACTCCATACCTCTATCGCAATCCAAAATCCCAGCCGACGCCACGCCATGGATCGATTACGCGGTCGAGCAGGCACGTGTGGCGCAGAAGACCGTCGAAGAAACCCTAGAATTCGCGATTTCCACCACCAGGTCTCGCCTCGATCTGTTTCTGTCCACCGGATCGGCTCACCTCCACACGACTGTCGTGAGTTTCGCTACTATCCGTTCGGTTATAAGTTCTTTTGATTCCTGTCAAAATTTAGGGCTTATATATCTTATATATATTTGCGTAATCGTGCATTTTACAATTTAAATAAGGAAAAGTGAATTTGCACGTGAATTGTTTGTTCCCACATCCATTTCCAGTCCTTATTATGTGTTTGATTGGATGAGTTAAAAAGTTAAAATCTGGTAAAATATTGATTCGATACGGGAGGCTTCAGTGGTAACTCTTCATTAATAAAAAAAATTGGTAGTAATTCTTAGAAAAAAGGAAGAGAAGAAGATATCTACTTAACCAGAAGAGAAACCAGAAGAGATTTTTTAAATTTGTGCTTTTTGATGCTCCGGACTAAGAATGAAGGAAGTACGGTAATGTGCACAAAAATTGATTTGGGTCTCCAGGCTTGCCCTCTTCAATACCTTTTGGCTTTGATTTGAGGTATGGTTCTGCAGCAAAACGTCCCTTTAGCTCCTTGGTTCTTGGAGGCATAGGGGGCCACTTTTTCAGTGGTATTCTGAGAGCAATCACTTTGTGTATATATTGTCAAAGGTTAGGTCTGTTTCCAATCCTTCCCCGCCTATACCCCCATTGATTGAGGACTAGATGGGTTCTTTTATTGTTTGTTGTAGAGAACTTTGAAAGTATCATGTTTCATGCCGTGTTGAATTGTGTTGTTTGATTATGGCAAAGGGTAGAGTATATCAGTATATGAACTTTGAAGTCTTAGGTTGTTGTGTCCTTTTATGATATGGGTAAGTGAAAGTGGTTTTGTATTCAGATTGTTTGTCAACACAACACAACACTTACTTTCAAACATTTTATCCAGTTGTTTGAGAAAATTGATGACTTATAGAAAAAACTTATCTGACCATTTTAATACAGGAACAAAATGCTCCAATCCTTGCTCTTTCAAACATTTTATCAAATCTTTTGAAAGGAATCCCGAGTTTTCCCGAAGAGCTTCTTTCACTTAGGTGAAAAACATGGTTCTCCCTCATTTGATAGCAATTTATGGGGATACATTTTGAGTCATTGTTTCGTCTTATTTAAAGTTCATATAAGATTTGGATGATTGGAATGCTCATGTGGCATATAACGTGGCGAAGCCATCATAAATTAGGATTAGTTTCGGCCACGCGACAGTAATTCCCCAACACAAATGTGCAATATGTAGGTAAAAAGTCTGGGTTATGGGAGGATTTGGTATTTGGTTTTCTTTTCAGGGGGCCAATCAGTAAAGATACAAGTTCTCTTATTAATTTGTTTTATTTTCTGAGTTTTGTCATCAATCAACATGGTCCAGTGTTGTTTTGACGTATTGGTAGGTTGATATGTGTTCAATATAATCTGCTGTAGGACTCTCTGCAAGATTTGAAGTCTGATTACGCTATTTATGAGGATATGGTCTTTGGGAAGATCAAAGGTCCATTCTGCTTAGATATCTCAATACTTCTTCTAACTTACACCACAATTATCATGGTTCCAGTCTCAATATTTTCCCTGGTTTTTTCGGTCACAATTTCATTTGCAGAGGGTATTATTATTGCCGCTTCTCATCCAGTGGCTTCATGTAGTGCTGCTGTTGGCTTGGGATTTCTTGCTCTAAAGAGTATGCTCTACTGAATTCTATTGGTTTACATTTGTTTCAGTTAGGTTCCGTGATATTCTTGAGGTTATCAGTACTATTTGGCGTTGCTTATTTAAACTAAAAACTCTGGTAGTAATTTTGACTGTAATATATCCATTCATGTCATACTTGCCTCTGTGTTTGATTGTTGTTTAGGAGAGTGAAAAGTGTATAGGGTGTTAATCAACCCTAACACATAAAGAGCTTTATTTATACTCTGTCGAGACCCATAACATAACATGACTACCTGATGTGGGACTAAATTATTCTAACACTCCCCCTCAAGCTGTAGAATAAATATCACAAAGTCCCAGCTTGTTACATAACAACTTCAAACGTGATTTGAACAATGATTTGGTGAAGATATCAGCAAACTGGGCTTTGGTAGACACAAACGGAGTAGCTAACACACCACTGACAATCTTCTCATGAACAATGTGACAATCTACCGCAATATGCTTGGTTCTCTCATGAAACACCGGATTCGAGGCAATATGTATCGCTGCCTGATTGTCACAGTACATAGGAATGGGCAATTGCACCCGAAATTCCAGCTCCTCAAGAAATGATCTTAGCCAAACAACCTCACATGTAGTATGAGCCATAGCACGATATTCTGCCTCTGCACTAGACATTGCAACCAAGTCTGCTTCTTACTCTTCCAGGTAACTAGGTTGCCACCAACAAAAGTACAGTAACCAGTTGTTGAACTTCTATCAGAAGGTGACCTTGCCCAATCTGCATCAGTAAACGCCTCAACATGCTGATGACCATTGGAATGGTAAAATAAGCCACATCCAGGATGAGCCTTAAGATACTTCACAATGCAAATACAAGCTTCCCAATGTGGAAGACGAGGAGCAGACATGAACTGACTCACCATACTAATAGCAAACGAGATATCAGGACTGGTATTGGTAAGATAATTCAACTTATCAACCTAGCGACGATATTGGTCTGGGTGAGGAAACTCCTCCCCCTGATCTACGCAAAGTTTGACATTAGGACCCATAGGAGTCTCCACAGGCTTGGCTCTCAACAAACCTTCTCTTCTAGAATATCCAACACATATTTCCTCTGGGACAAACTAATCCCATCCTTAGACCTTGCTACCTCAATACCCAAGAAATACCGTAGCTTACCCCAATCTTTAGTGTGAAACTGACCATGTAAGAACTGTTTTAGCTCTTCGATCACTTTCTGATCATCTCCAGTAATAATAATGTCATTAACATAGACAATGAGCAATACTTTCCCTTAAGCTGACATAAGGGAAAATACAGAACGATCTGATTGACTATGACGCATGCCAAACCTCAAAACAGCCTCACTAAACTTGTCAAACCACGCTCTAGGAGATTGCTTAAGTCCATAAAGTGCCTTGCGAAGACGACATACCTTATGATGCTCCCCCTAGCAACAAACCCAGGTAGTTGCTCCATTTAAACTTCCTCCTGGAGATCGCCATGGAGAAATGCATTTTTGACATCAAGCTGAAACAATGGCCAACCAAGATTGGCGGCAAGAGAAATAAGAATCCACATAGAGCAAAGCTTGGCAACAGGAGAGAACGTATCGAAATAATCAACACCATAAATCTGGGTGTAGCTTTTAGCGACCATGCGAGCTTTGTGACGCTCAACAGTGCCATCAAGAAGATACTTAGACAGTATAGACCCAACGACAGCCAACAATAGGATTTCCAGCAGGAAGAGTAACCAACTCCCATGTGCCATTAGTATGAAGAGCAGACATTTCATCCACCATAGCTGTCCGCCACTCAGACCGAGAAAATGCCTTCTGAACATTTTTAGGAACAGAAACGGAGGAAACAATAGTAGTGAAAGCACAAAGGCATGGAGAGAGATGAGCATAAGAGATAAATTGAGAAATAGGATGAAAAGTGCTCGAGATATTAGTATAACCATATTTTACCTGGGGACGATGATTCTCACGAGTTGAATAACGAGGGGCAGGCGGATCCAGCGACGGGGGAGAAGATAGAGGCGTGGACACGGTGAGTTCGGCGGACTGGAGTGGAGCAGGCGGAGGCGGTGCTAGTGCCGGGAAACGGCGAACATATACCTGCAAAGGGTTAGGGGAAATAGTGCCATAGGTAATAAAGACATAAGGGGAAGAAGGTCGGTGGAAGTAACATGATCCGAGCAATATGGCAACGACTCATTAAACGTGACATCAGCACAGACAAAATGACGACGTAAAGGAGGAGAGTAACATCGATATCCTTTCTAGGTGTGTGAGTATCCCAGAAAGATACACTTAAAAGACCGAGGATCAAGTTTACTCCTATCGGGGTCAAGAGCGTGAACATAATAGGTACACCCAAAAACCCGAGGAGGGAGAGAGTGGAGAGGCTTACCAGGAAATAACACCGTATGGGGAACCTGACCACCTAAGACCGTAGAAGGCATACAGTTGATTAGGTAACATGCAGTGAGAACGGCGTCACTCCAATAGGACTTAGGGACCTGCATTTGAAATAATAGAGCATGCATAACCTCAAATAAGTGCCTAATCTTGCGCTTAGCAACTCCATTATGTTGTGGAGTCCGAGAGCATGATGATCGGTGAACAATGCCATGATCAGCGAAAAACTGAGAAAGTAGATGGTGGAAATATTCGCGGGCATTATCTGAACGAAATATCTTAACACAAGTATCAAATTGATTTTTGACTTTCCATATAAAAAGTTTGAAAAACAGATTTCAATTCAGAGCGCTCTTTCATTAAATAAAGATATGTGATACGAGAAAAATCATCCACAAAAATAACGTAATACTGAAAACCAGAAACACTGGGCACATGAATAGGCCCCCAAATGTCTGAATGAACTAACTGAAAAGGGCGTGACGCACGACGCTCAACCCTAGGTAAAAAAGTGACTCTACGGTGCTTACTAAACTCACAGACCTCACAGACCAACATATTAATGGAACGATAGGAGGGCACAAGGTGCTTCAGACTCTGAAGAGAGGGATGACTAAGACGACAGTGCTGTTGGTAGGGAGATTATGATGTCTTAAGAGCTGTAGGCTGAGGATCAGTCAAGTAGTATAAGCCACCTCGCTCAGTGCCCCCACCAATCTTCTTTCTCGTCTTGAGATCCTAAAAAACACTGCCATGAGGAAGAAATGTGACGGAACAATTTAAAGATTTGGTAAGGCGGCTCACAGACATAAGATTAAATGGTAAACGAGGAACATGTAAAACAGATGACAAAGTAATAGAGGAAGTGACAGGGATGGAACCAAAACCAGTAACAGCCGTGGTAGAGCCATCAGCCAAGGTAATATGAGATGGTCTACCAACAGGCTGTTGATCAAAGAAAATAGATGTACTAGTCATATGATCAGTGGCGCCTGAGTCAATAACCCAAGAAGAGGAAGAAGATGAGGCAACACAAGCAACAGATGTACCGGTCTGAGCAAACGTAGTAGTAGAGGATCCTAGCGCAGCCTGAAATGACAAAAAACGCTGGTACTCCTCCGTTGGAATAGCCACACTATTGACAGAAGATTGAGTAAATTATCCAGTATCTTGAGAGCTAGCAGCCTGATGAGCCTGGGGAAAACGATGAAGATTGTAACAGAACTTTACCGTATGATTTGTTCCCCAACAATGAGTACAAAATTTGGAATCACGACCGCGACTGCGGCCACCTCCCCCCGATATGTGACCCCCACGATTATCAAAACTAGAGTCACGGCCACCAAAGCCACGACCAAAACTACGGCCTCCAGAGTCATGACCACGACTTCCAAACCCAGAATCACGGCCGCCAAAGCCACAACCACTCATCCCATAATCGCGGCCACGACTACTAAACTCAGAATCACGGCCGCGACCACTACCATTGCTAATAGAGAGAACAGAGCCATTAGAAATAGCGGAAGACAAAGCAGAACGATCGGAAGTCGGTGCAAAAATAGACGATGATTGCCTGAGACGATTGAATACCTCACTAAGAGGAGGTAAGTCCTGATTCCCCAAAATCTGATTACCCACATGCCAAAAGTAGATGATGCACCGGATAAAAAATGAGTAACCCTCATGCGCTCATGCTGGCGCCGCATAACCTGAATATCAGCAGTAAGTGGCTCACATATATCCAATTCATTTCAAATGCGCCGAAACTTAGCATAATAATCCTCAAAAGAATGATGAAGATCATATGTGCGACGGAGATTATCGACACCGGAATACAACTCCTTTGCCTGTGTCCACACCTCTCTAGCTGAATCACAGAACATCAGCGTACTAGTAACCTGTTCCGTCATACTATTCCATAACTCTGAACGAATACGGGCATCAACGGGTTTCTAGGCCCCATATGTGGGTGCATCTGCAGCAGGGGGCTCACTAGTCAAATAGGAGTCCTCGGATTGACCCATATAATACACCTCAATAGCTTTAGCCCAAAGAACATAATTGCCCCCATTTAATGGTGTGGAGGTTATAGAGTGCCTCTCGCGAGACCGAGAGCCACTAAAAAGACTACCAATACCAGTAGAACTAGAACCAGAGGTAGTACCAACAACAGTAGAAAGAGGGTCCGACTGTGTACTAGAACCTATTTTCTCCTCAGACATTTTCCCAAACACGTAAGAAGCATAATGATCACCAACTAATTAACAACGATCAATTACCAACCACCAACATCAATAAAATCCACAAACCAACTGATGAAATTTCTACCACCGACTACAATAACTACCAACAGCCACAAATCTTTGGCAACCAAAAATTCATACCAGAACTAGCGACAAATTGAGAGCCCCATCCAAAACAGCAAAAGCCACTACAGAAAACAGTAGGTAAAGCAAATCCAGGCAATACATACATGTGACAAAAGCTATATCAAGCAACAAGCAACTGGGAGCATGGAATCATGTTGCAATACACACCATCGGAAGAACCAGAAAACCAAAGAACAGATCTGACCAACCATGACGATAACGGAACTGGAAAACACCAAAAAAAAAAGAGGCTCCCAAAACCTGTCGGCACCTGAAGTTGATGTGCTTGAGGGCTGTGTTGGTCGCTGGTGCCTGGAGATGGCTCGCCGGAGGTCGGCGACATTCACCGGAGATAGATGAAGGGCAGGGTGAGAGATTCGAACACTTGCATGGTATGTTCGAACCTGATTTAGAACTGTTCGAACTCAATTAGGGCTGTTCGAACTCAGATTTGGGCTAGACGAGGTTGTATTGGGGCTGTTCGAACTCGGATTAGGGCTGGACGAAGTTGGATTGGGGTGGTTTGGTATGGGTTTCGACTGTAAAGTTGCGATTTAAGGATTTCGAAGTTAGGGTTTTGACTGGGGTTTATGAATAGGGGTTTTGGTTGGTTTAGGAGAACGACGAAGGTGGACGGTGGTAGGTGACGTACATGCGGCGGCGTATGTGACGTACGACGGCAGCTAGATCTAGGATTGTGGTGGTTTAGGGTTAGGGTAAAGGTGGGGCTCTGATACCATGTTGTTTAGGAGAGTGAAAAGTGTATAGGGTGTTACTTAACCCTAACACATAAAGAGCTTTATTTATACTCTGTCGAGACCCATAACATAACATGACTACCCAATGTGGGACTAAACTATTCTAACAGGTGCTAAGTATGTTGTTTTTGTCAATGTCTAAGAATATCCTCTGCATTTCTCAGCAAGAAAAATGAAAAATTGAAAGAATTTGAGTTAGTCTTTTTATATTCTTCTTCAATTCAAGTTAATCCATCCACCCTAAGGGAACTTCTTCTGAACGTTTGGTGGCTAACGCAATGGGCATATTTACTACTTGCAGGGCCGAGGCGTTTCTTGTACTACAATACTTTGCGACTTTTTTCCAATGAAGAGGTAAGCGTTGCTTTTCAGTTGTCTGGTTAGCATTAAATTTTCTCCAACCTAATAAAATGTCTGTCTTTTGTGCGCATGGCTTGTTTGGTAGTTCAAGTTGATTGATTTGTCGATCATGAACGAGCACGTTACCTTGTACTAATGTGGTGAAAACTGGATAAAAATGTGTGCTGTTCTCTTAGAAGTATAATAGTAATCCAATAAAGTAATGTAGGCGATGTCAGATACAGAAAGGAGACACAAGGTTTGCGTCGTTTGGCCATAATGACCTACATCCACAAAAGGACATCAAAATCACTATTTTCACACTCAAGTTAATGCTACCATCGTTTTTGTGAAAACAGTTGGGATAAAGATAAGATCTTTGAGATATTTCTTATCTCTTACGTCTACCGTAACCTTTTTCAATCCCTAGATAAATTTTGTTCCCATCAGCTGCGTTGGCTACATGAATCTTGTCTCTCCATTATGCTCTGTCAGGGGCTATATTATACCTTGAGATAACATTGCCTTTTCCAACTGCAATCATTACCTCTAACACGCTACCTCAAAATGGGCATTTATCACATTTCTTTTCCTTTTATGTAAATTGCACTTTCTCAGTTGTAGTACCATGTTGAAGTCCTGAAGCATAAAGACTATGCCAGGATAGAAAGCATGAGAAGCAACATCAAGGTGTTATATATTCCATTATAGTTTAGTATGTCTTTGTTCTTCATTCTGCTGTGTTGGTACAGGCTTTGCTTTCTAGAGCTGATACGAAAGTAAAGGAATTGCGGCAATCAATTGACCTTTTAAAGGCAGAAAGCGAAAAGTTAGAGGTTGTTTGTGTTCTCTTCAGTTTGATTGCTTCCCTTCTGTTTTAATTGATGATTAGTCTTTCAAGTCGTGTGTTGGAATTTCAATATTGGGTCTCACACGAATGAGTTTGTATTTTTTATATTTATTCTCTCTCTCTCTCTCTCTCTCGCACGCGCGAGGCATTGTGTCAATCATCATCATCATCTTGGTGTGATGCTTCTTAAGTACAGCAATGTGTTCTATCCTATGGATCCAAACTTCTTCTGTTAGTTCAATGCTGGGAAACTTTGGACGCTTGGTCTCTGAAATAGTTAACTTCACATCTTCAAGAGGTTCTAAGTTTATGATTAACCTTCGCATGGCACTTCTAAAGTTCAACAAAAGGTAGCAAAAGGTTTCCATAGTGGCCTGGAATTGGGTAAGGTTGTGGTCACGGGCTCAAATCGTGGAAACAACCTCTTTGCTTCTGGGGGTAAGGTTATGTACATCCCTGACCCTGCCGTTGTGGGAGTCCCGTGCACTGGGTAGCCCTTTTTTTTGTTGTCTCCTTGAGGATTGATTCTTCAGAATCAGAGTTGAAGCATCATCTCCAGACAATCTGTTGTGTGCTAAAAGAATTGGATATCATGTGAAGTTTCAAGGTCCTAGCGTCCATGCCTTTAGTTCTCTTTGTCAGATTTGAAGAACAAAAAATGTTTATGTGGATATATCTTCCCTTTGATAAAACATTAGCTCCAGAAATATGGAGAAACCAAAAGAAGTAGCCAAGTTGCCCTCGGATGTGGAATAGTACTTACTATCCCATGTGGTTTATTCGTCTTATAGTTATGTCATGGATTGTACTGGCTCGCGTTATAAAAACTAAAAACAATCAATGCAATTTGCTTCATCTATATTTTATATGAATTTTAGTGGTCATGGGAATCTGAACTTGCAAATGAAAATAGAAGGAATGCACATCAATGGTAAGAAATGGACCACGAACGATTATAACTCTAACCTGCCTAGCAGGCTAGAATTAAGGGCGCCTTAGGTTGCATTTTGTCTACATCCCATTCTCATTTTGTAATTTCTCTTTTTCAAGCTTTTGAAAGTATTATTGGTGAAAATTTCGGAACACTATGGTTTTCTATCCATTCCTGTTTTTTATTCTATTCGAGATTTGGAGAACCTCAGGATTATGTTATATAGTTAGTGAACATATTAGCTAATCTGTAACTTAAGTTGTCTTGGGATCTTTTTGTCAAAAACAGTACTCTTTTTTTTTTTTTTCCTTCTGTTTTGGGTATGGAGAACCGAAAGTAGGTCTTGTTTTAGGAACTTTAGCTTTTCTGTTTCTAGGATATATTTGTCAAATCATTTCCTCTTCACCCCGTTGACAGAACGAGTTTTGCAACTGTTTTATGATGCATCCTCATTTGTTCGCTTTTTCCACCTCAGGGGTTGGGGTGGAACCATGGAAGAAGTGTCGAATTATTGAATTTCCATCAATGGAATCAAAAAAGCATGCTCGTTAACTCTCTTGAAAAGATATTAGTTGTTTTTGGGAATTCTTTTAGTGTGCTTGTCACACATTGCAGCACTCTTGTTGTTATGATTTACTCCCCCCGTCCCGGTTTGTTTGTCCCTTTTCACTATTTGGGACTTCTTACAAAATTGTCTATATGTTTTAATTTATAATGTTTTTTATATACAATATGGATCTTGTTTAATAGATCTCAATTAGATCTAAAATATGATGTTTTCGAAATTATGTAAAACATTATAGATTGTGAGATATAGACAATTTTTTAAAATGCACGTATGTCGAAATTGGACAAACAAACCGGGACGGAGGGAGTACTAGCTATGAACTTGTGGGATTTCTTCATTTTAAACTACGAGCTTTGAAAAGAGCGACTGAGTGAGTAATGCTCTGCTTACACAGGAAACTTTCAAACTGATGTGGCATGCTATTAATGCCTTCTTTTAT
>BPLS01000498.1:985813-1002485 GCA_019656275.1 Rhododendron kiyosumense | reverse complement strand
CACAAAAGGACGAATAGAATTTGTCTGGAGCAACCAGCCCTCCCCTTCCTCATTCCTCATGAGCAGTGGCGGATCCAGGAATTTTCTACAGATGGGTCACTCTTTTTTGACCAACCCTATACGTGTGAAAGTCGTAGACGAACTCATGTTAACTTTCATGATTCAATTCAAAAATAAGGGTGAGGGATGCGCTTGAAAAAATAATAAACAAAATTCCAAATATTAAAGAAAATAAGAGTTTTTTTAAAAAAATTCCGTTACGTAAAGTCAGTTTAAGGGTGAGTTTGAGTCCCAACCCATTCAAAATTCAAGGAGAAAAGTGTTAAAGTCAATGAGAGAAGTGTTTTTTTAAACCATTGAGACAAAAAGAACCAGAATTCTAGCGCCATGACTCGAACCTCTGTCACTCACAAGGGAGGACTGCTCTCTACCACTGGAACAACTGAGCAATCCATGTCAATTTTTGGCATATTTTATATATATTACTTACTTAGGCTTGGGGGACCTCTTTTGGGGCTCTATTTTCAGCTGGGTCACGTGACCCGTCTGTGCTTACATTGAATCCGCCCCGGGGGGGCGGGGGTGGGTTCCGTCGAAGAAGGCAGAGAAGAAAAGGAAATGTAATTTGGCCAACCATCAGGCCAGCCAAAACATGTGTTTAAAGTGTAAGACAAAAAGTATAAAAAAAATTTATTTTATAATTTCATGTGTTCTCAGTCTTTTTATAATTAGTAAATTAATTAATTTAGTCAGAGATGCGTTCTCAATTTTAAATGGCCCCATCTATATACCAAAAACAAAATAGCCCCATCCTTTTAAATTACTATTAGTAAAAAAACATTTTGGGGTAAAATGTTTTAATAAATTTTTTTTTATAATAAATTTAAAACAAAATTTTAATTATTATAAACATTAAATTAATTAGTTTACTTGTAAACTAAATTATTATTCCTTAAGTTGTTAAAAGTAATTAATTTTATTGAATTTTGTTATTATATAATGAATAATCTAATTAAACACTATACAAGGACAAAAGGGTCAATTTGACAGCTTTTTATATCATTCATCATTTCTTATAAATCAAATTTATCCTTTATTCAAACCAATTATTATTTTATCTCTCTCTTTAATATATCATCTAAACAATCTACTTTTTAATACTTTATCCATAACTGTCACATCAATATGGGTCTTCCTTTCTTAACTAATACTTCCTACTATCGTATCTCATTTTATAAATAATACACTCAAAACTCATACGGATCCAATCAAGCCCTAATTGTTTAGCGATGTCATTAGTTATTATTATCCTAGCTGTCAAAAAGTACAATATGGGTAGAGAATAGACAACTTTTTGCAGATTCCCGAGTCTCGACCTATGGTGAAGACACGTGTTGGAAGGACCACTGACCTTCTGAACAACAAACAAGAGGGGAGGGGATGTTAAGGTATTGCCAGTTGGAGCCAGCCGTCGGTACTTTCACTCTCTCTCCGTAGAAGCTAGCATGAGATTTCAATTACGGGGTGAGATAGCGACTGGACGTAGTTGTACTGAACAGAAACAGGGTGAGATAGCGACTGGACGAAGATAGTTGTAGTAAGACTCCGTTCCAGAACGGATATAAGTTCTTATTTTTTGTCTAATAAGAAGGGTTGTTCCACAACCCTTTGAACAATTACTTCTTTTTTGAGAAGATAATTTCAAGCTCAAAAATCATGTGCTTACGCAAATAATTTTCATATCAATATGGATCTTGTTTGATAGATCTCATTGAGATCTTTAATACGGTGCAAAAAAAATTGAAAAATTATTTCTCATTTACGTTATTTTTGAGTTTGAAAATGTGAAATAAGCTGCTTATTTGGATTTTGTGGAACAAACCTTCTTATTTTTCTTTGAGAAGTGGCAAAATAAGTACTTATTTTTTAAGAAGGTTTTTGGAACGGAGCCTAAGAATGAGAGATTTATTAGTGCGGAGCGGATATATTTCCCGTGGTACTCATTCAGCGCATTCGAGCCGTCAGATTCACTTTTGGACAGCTCGTATTAAAATTATCTCTCTCCTCACATCCCAACAATTTCTCTCTCCTTTTCTCTCTTCAAATTTGAGTCATTCAAAAACGAAATGAACGGCTCGGATGCGCGAGCACACCACGTAGTACTCGCTCAGCACTGAAATGGAAGCAAATCCCATTGGGCATAAATAAAGTCAGAAAAAGTAACAGTTTCGTACATTTACTTTGTCATGCAAAAGTGCGCTATTTCCTACTACGTGATTCTTCATCCTAAAATGGATAAATAATTAAATATCTATACTGGTTACCTACCCTTCACAAAAAATTTCATTTTGGCCCAACTTGTCCCGGGCAGGGCCGGCTCTAGCTTATCTGCCCTAGCTTATTGGGGGCCTAAGTGAGATCAGAGTTGCAAGTATGGGGCACCTTGTACTTATTTTCGCATAAAATAGTACTAGTAAAAACTCAACCTAAAAAAAAATGTACAGAACCAAATTTCAAACCTTGTTCATTATAACAAGTGAAATACATTTTGAGGCCCATTTCTTATATGATAACTTTGTCTCAATCCGTCAACCCTAGGTAAAAGCTCCTATTGGTTGTATATGTGTAACTTTGTTGTATTTGTAGACTTTTAAAGATGACTTTTGAGTCAAAATTACTGGATAGAATCCTATATATTTTATTTGATGATTGAAGTATATTTGAAATTGAAAGCCAAAAGCAAAGCATAAAAAAAAGGTGAAGCTTTTGTTACTTTAGAAAGTCTTTAGCCAAAAACCCAATATGCTCTTATCCCCCCACTTTGGGTGTTTCCGGTAGTAATTTGAGGAAAAAACATCGGCGTTTTTACCATGTTGTTCACACAAATCAATAAGTTACGGCATTTTACCATCTTGTTCACAGAACTTGTCAACAAATTTATTTTTTGTTATGATAACTCTACTCACAAACCTATCTACAACTTATTCATTATCAGAAATAACTTGATATTTCTCAACGACTTATTCGTTATCGAAAACACCTAACAACTTGATTGGTACAAAAATTTTCTCACAACTTACTCACTACCGGAAACACCCAAGAGCATGCTATAGGATAGTTCTGAAATCTGAATGGACAAATATCCCTTAAGAATAGATGTGCCGGAGAGGTTGGAATAGTCAATGGAAAGGAATGAAAGAAGTGATCTAGAAGGGTGAAGAAGAGAGTAGGGGTGAACAGAGAGGAAATAGCAGTGGAGACCTTAACCCAAGATCCTAAGGAGGAAAGACAATAGAGCCCTGAAAGGAGGATAAGATGCCCTTGGAAATCAGTGCTCACCAACTTTCTCTCTCTAGGGAATGTTCACAATGAGCTCTCTATCATTTGATGAAGAGACATTTCATATTTATAGCCCACACGAGCTAATGCTCAGACACCAAGTGGCGCGTTAGTAAAATGACATGTGTCCCTTCCGTACCCCCTTATCGCCGAGGTGTCGCTACCCTCGCGATGACCGCGAGCATGACAGTAAGCGTATCCTTTTATTCGCAGAGATCCTCTTCTTCTTTTATAGCCACCTAGCCACTAGATCCCCTTCATTCTCGTTAGGGTAAGGTTGTGACCTGTTTAGTCGCGCCAGTACTGCTGCTAAGCCTCAAGGGGGCCCTTGGGTCCTGCCTAAAGGCCGAAGTAGACATTAGAGTCTGGGCAAGTCGTTAGTGTATCTTGGTTAAACTGCGTTGTTGTCTCAATTATATTGGGACCGCGCTAAGTACTCACCTGTATAAATACAGTTCTCTCCTTAAAGGAGGAATATGGGCCCCCGACCCTCATATGGGCGTAGCATAGCGATGGGTAGCATGTGGCTCCCACGCACAGGGCCACGTGTTGCGCGACTGAGGAGCCACATGGCGAGCTAGGGTTCGTTGGTCAAACCGTCAACCTCACGATGGATGAGTATACATGTCGTATGCCCATTGGCTCATCAAACGGTCAACAGTCACGTCCATTGACCCTTCCTACACATGTGAGAAAACAAACATGCTCTTCCATCTCTATGCAATGGAAAAAAAAGTTTGTCTTTCTGTCCTAAACTAAAATTCAATACGAGCTAATAAAAGCTAATAGAAGTCGAGAACTCAATTAAGTAATTATGCCTAATGCGTTGACTACAAAAATCTGGGGGCCTTTATGGCCCTATGTCTTCTTCGCACTCCCCAGAGCCGGCTTGGTTCCAAGTTTAGATTATATTTTAAAAAATAAAAAATTGGTCTTAGGTCCATTACGTAAATTTCATAAACCCATAAGTCCATTTATTAGTTTTGTAAAGTGTCAAATCCATTTAAAAAAGTTCATAGTAGGCCCAGTCCACTGTGTGGGGTAGGGTACCTTACCCTAGGATTTAGACACTTTCACAGAATTTTAAGATGCACTTTTCTATCATAGAGTAGAGTACCCTAGCGTAGGCTACTCGAGGATTTAGACACTTTCATAGGGTTTTAGGGTACACTTTTCTATTATAGGATTTTAGTTGTTTAGGCATTTTCATAGGATTTAGGATTTTAGGTACTTTTATAGGATACCCTACGGTTTAGGTTACACATGTGGACTTATGGGCTTACAAAATGTTGGGCTGGACTTGTGAGCTTATGAAATCTCTAGAGTAAACCTATCATCAAATCTCCTAAAAAAAGTATAATAATTACATGGATAGTTATTTGAGGTTGTATATTGTGGGCAACATGCCCTTAAAGAGAAAAAGCGGATCGAAGAGCGCTGGCAAACGAGCGCTCAATTTAGAGTCGCCACTTGGATTTGAAGGTCCGGCACCCAAGGAACCGAACTTGAAATGCTTACCACATTGTTTTGATTTGAAAATGTGAAGGCACCAGTCCGTCATAACCATATCTGGGTTCGGGAGCCTGGTTATGAGATAGGAAGGGTTTTAAGGCACCCCTCTCGCCCAATCCGAAGATCGGTCTTTATTTAGGCATTTGCGAAAATATTTTCGATTCTGTTTGATTAATCAATTTTTAGCCATTTAGGGGCGGGGAACAATTTAATGGGGATTAAAGCTATAACACGATTTGCAAGATATGATAGATGGCATGCTCAAGCAGTTAGTATAGGATGAAAATAGACTCTTATGGGAGCTTTAAACAGACTGGAAGACCACTGTTTTAGACCAACATGTACTAATCAAGTCATTGCATGCTGACCAGACCTGTGTGCGCCACAACAAGACTTGCGTGCGCCCGTATGTTTAACCCCACAGCTCTTATTTTCAACCTTCTAGGCTCTGAAAATGACTAGTGCACACCTAGGACAAACCACACAGTTCATAAGGTAGTTGATAGGCAGTTATGGATAGTTTGAATGGATTACAAAGCCACAAAATGAATAAAACACCCTATAAATATTGTGGGGACAAAATAGAGGCCAAAGCCTAGTTACCCATGCAAAGGCTAGCCACTGGTCAGATGTGAACTTGCGCATGTGGGTAGTCCATGGTTGCGCGCAGGTTTGAGCCTGCAAATCAGTGCGTGGTTCTACATATTTCTAAGTTTTGGGACATGTCCAGAAAGACCCTAGGGGTATTCCATAGTATCAAGTATGAATACTGAAATAAAACTAGCAATTTTAACTAAGGAAAACAGTAAACTAGTTTTTATCATGCTTGCAGTGATGTGTATGGAAAGAAAGACATAAAACAATAAGACCCCAGGCTCCACGCAAGATCTGCGCGTGTAGCCACAGAGTGGCACGTGTGTGCTATGGACTGGCGCACGTTGGTCCTTGCCACTACGATTTTTGAAATTTTGCTAGTCTTAGGGCCAGGACTTAGTATTGATTACCAGCCTTGACCATGTCAGCCCCCCTCAGGGATTGAATAGAAAGCAGCACAAAGGTGTTATACCTTTGGTTTTTGGGTTTAAAAGGTGTTTGAGCTTTGAGTTGAGATAGGATGGATGAATGGATGGATGGATGGATGTAGTGCTACTTGTCAATGGCTTTCTTACTCAAAAAAGAGATGAACAAGAAGCTTGGGTTAGAGCTTTGTCTTTGGAAATTTGTTACCTTGTTGTTTTTGTAACCTTTTGCTAGGATGATGGAGGGGTGTATATATAGAGGGAGAGGGAGAGAGGTAACCAGCCAAAAGAAGGCTGATGTCTTAGCCCTTAAGCCTTCAATGAGAGGGGAAGAGGTGTTTCAGGGGTGTAAGGCTATCCCCTGGCAAAGACTGCAATTTGGGCTAAACAGAGCCTTCCTCCGGCCCCAAAAGTTCCCTTGATCATGGCTGAATAAAGGTGATGGGACAGGGTTTGACCAACGCACGTGGGTCTCAAACTGGAGTACCCGAGTCAAACCAATACCTGTCCATTTGACCCCCGCGCTTGGGTTCCAGACCAACGCATGCAGGTGGATTTTCTGGCTAGGTTCAAAGGTTTTGTAAACACTCAAAACTCAAACATGCTATCATTTCCGGGGTGTACTTGATCTGTTTTATAATCGGGGAATCAAAGACCGAAAATAAACTAATTTGAAAAGTCCAGATTAGAGTGTCTACATATATATATATTATATTAGCTATTTTCTTTCCTTGGTTCCCCACGCTCAAGAAAATAGCCCACCCCACGTATTTAGATGACCCATGCACGCTTTCCATTCAAATTATTTGTGGAAGTGTACTTTGGAACTGGTTGAATAAATTTATGAGAGTTAACAATAGCACTGGTAGCACTACACTAGCTTTGATTGACAACCAAGTTTTTATTAATTGTATAAGAAATATTCTAGCAATCTGTAGTGGGCCAAAATTACCAAAGGTTCGAAGAGTTCAAAAGGGTTGCGAGTTGGGACCCACTGTTCAGTTGTCTTAGTTCATCTGTAAGTTGGGTTATGTCTCGAGAAGACCCTCGGCAGGTTTGCCGAACGTTAGACGAATCCCAGTTGCTCGGTCGAACGCCCTTTCTACCCCTTGAGCACGACACTCGGCAAGCCTTTCCTTTGTTCGACAGAGTGGTAACGCTCGGTGTGTCTTGTCGCTCGACAGAGGTCATTACTTGAAGAGTAAGGCACATTTGTGGGTATTCAATGTTCTTGTAGAAGCTTCCATGTCAGACCGAAGTGACATCTCTGCCTGACGTGACGTTTTTGACATTGACAAACGCGGCTCCACACACCCTGGGAAGCTGCACTCATTAAATGACTCTGACATGTGATGTCATCCGAGCATAGCTATGCGCGTGATGGGCACTGCCGACTTGCTTAACACTCAAAGCCTTGCCTATAAATACAAGACCACCCTTTCTAGCGCTAAGGTCTGAAAAATTACTATTGCTCTTTTCTCTCTCACCATACTTTTTGACTATATTTCTCTATGTCTTCATCCTCCTCCATCTACTTACTTGTTCGCCGGAGCTTTTCCCCGGAGGAACACCCCTCTTCCGGCTTACAGGCACTCGACCCATCTCTTCATCCTTCCACGGTTCAACAGCGGGAAGGAAAAAGGTTCAAGAAGTTTCAAGGCTGATTCAGCCCCCCACAATTGGTGACTCGATTAGGGAATCTCTTTTCCCTAACACTCTGTGTTGTGGTTCTGAACACAACCCCCTTCCCCTTTTCTTCTTGTCACACCCCATCCCGAAAAACACCACACTAAATTATTTTCCAAATGGGATGGACCCACACCTTGGCCCTGCTCAAACAGTAAATAAAAATACCAGCCAAGTATCCAACTCATAAAATAAAAAAAAAACTTAACTTGCATATATACGGAAATAACTGTCATACAAGACGTGCCCACAAGTATTTACAACATATACAAGCTCCAAAAATAGGCACAAAATCAAAAGAGTCAAAAAGCTAAACATTATATACACAACTCCTATCTAGACTCTGCAGTGGATTCGCATGCCGTCACGCACCTGAAAAGAAAACACTGTGGGAGTGTGAGCTAGCAACATGCTCAATGAATGTTCTTATCCATAATAAGAGAAACAATAAAGACAAGTGCTATCAAACAATTTAAATAAGAATATTCAGCCCCACAATAACGTTCCATTACGCAATACTCATAATGCCACTAAGAAAATTTCCATATTGCCACTAAGGCAATACTCTTTACACCACTAAGGCAAGAGTCATCATGCTACTAAGGCAATATTTATTCACACCACTAAGGCAATATTCAATAATGCCACTAAGGCCATATTATAATGCCACTAAGGCTTCGACCATTTTCTCGCTCAGGAGCTCAAGCCAAATATTAACCATTTCAATACGAAAAATAACTCTACATCGTGTCTCATCTTCCGCTATTAAAAATAAGAATACCCACCTTGAGGCCCAACCAAAAAGGTACCAACACGAGCTCACTCCCTACGTGGAGTAACGTTGTCCATTGCCACTTCCGAACTTGGCATACAACACATAAATCCATACATCTGAGTATTATTATTGATATACTCATAAAAATGAAAGGATTGCAACCATTACTCTAGCATCATGTTCCTTCCAAACAGACCCCAAGATAACATTCAGCACATTGAAGAACAGGAAAAAAAAAAAAAAAGTCAAATGCATGTCCAAAAAGCCACCAGATAAGACAAAATACAACTAAGTATAATAATATACTTTTGTACACTTGCCACACATAATAAAATTCCCATCTAGTAGCCATGGAAGAACTATGTTTCCTGTTCCACACACCAAACTCAAATTCCCTTCTTCTTTGAACGACTCCTTGGTCCAATTTCCACAAGACATCACAGAAACCAACAATTAGCATCATATTCCAACTCTTATAAGCTATTTCAGCACTTGGGCATTTATTTTTAGCATTCTGGTTCAATGCCTGGAAGTTTAATAGGAAATTTAGCAGGTAGCAATCATTTATAGTAGTTACAGAGGTAATTTCCAGCGTCAAGCACACAATTCTTGCACCTAAATATCCGATTTCAGCATTCTAACACAGTTTCAGCAACCTAAAATCCATTTTTCAGCACAGGACTCGAATTTCTAGCAACTAATATAAAATTCCAGCACCCATTACTCACAGTTTTAACTCTCAAAAACTATTCCCAGCACCTAATAGCGTGACAGATACAATTCCAACAAGAATATTCATACATGTAACCAACTTATAGCAACTTAGACGTCAAAATCAACTCTTAACATGCAATTCTTTTGCTTCTAGTCACAAATAACAATTCCAATGGGGAAAAATAGCAAAAAAAAAACAACCCTAATTAGGGTATTTGAACCCAAATGATATCAAAACCCTAAAATTACCCACTTCAATTGCAAGATATATGTTAACTAATCAAAATATGGAAAAGAGGCTAAGAATTACCTACCGAGATTAGGGCTTCCGTTAATGCTAAACCTCTCTTCCCCGATCCTTCTCTCCACACCTCTTTTTTTCCTCTCCGGTACACTTTTTTTTTTTTCCCTCCGTTTAGTTTTTTGTTGTTGTTGTTTAGTTTGGTTTTCTCTCTCCTCACCCATGCATATTATCAAATACACTAACACCTCATTGAGGACTCCATGTGCACACCAGCACAATGAACTCTTTTTTTTTACAGTTACATCCTTGTAATTTAGGAAAATCACTTTGTAACCCTCACACACAAATATGATTAAATTAACTCTATTTTATGTTCTACTTTTATTATAAGAGCAGGGTCTCACACTTCCTTTCTTCGTCTCTCAAATTTTTAACGGTATGACTGGACGACTTCAACCACTTGGTCCAAAGAACTTCACCCTCGGTCTTGCTAGGTTTGGGACTCTTAACCACAAGCCTTCTTAAGCTAGTCAGACCATTCTTCCGGTGGCCCACCAGCTCGTTTAGCCTCCCACCGAGCTTGAAATTGCTCTGTTCGAACAAAAACATCAGCCTGCGGTGATTACCCTACTCCAGTAGCACCTCGAAGAATGGGACCAGACCGTGGCAGGCACACCTCCAAGTGCCCCCCCTGCAGAGCCTAGTCGGCCCAAGAAATCATGCAAGCGCGATAGGAAACCACACCCCTCACCTACTACCGAACCGAGGATGACCGAGCGTCGTCCTGTTTTCGACCATCTTATGTAAGTGACCAGAGCCCTAGCTATAACTTCATGGCAGCGACTTGCAAACATTGTCTGTCCGGAGAGTTTGACGAGGTCCTCTACCACTAGCTCTATGGTCGGAACAACCAGGAAGGGCGCCTTGAGGTCAAGAGGCTCCATGGTGACAGCTGCCAATTCTAAATCATGTGTAGGATAATTCTTCTCATGTAATTTAAGCTATCGAGAAGCATAAGAGATTACCTTTCCGTGTTGCATCAATACGCAGCCCAAACCTCGATGAAAAGCATCATTGTAAATTACAAACCCCTCTACTCCCGATGGCAAGGTTAGAATTGGCGCTGTCACCAACCGTTCCTTCAACTCTAAGAAACCATTCTCTCTTTCCTTAGTCCACACAAATGGTACTTTTTTTCGTGTCAATTCAGTCAATGGACTAGCAATCTTGAAGAAGTCTTTGACAAACTTCCGATAGTATCCAGCTAACCCCAGAAAACTGCGGACTTCTATTGCAGTAGTCGGCCTCTATAAGGTTTCTCGTTTGGTGGTGGTAGTTGGAGTGTTGTTAGTGAGATGGCTAGGGTTGTGATTACAAACGAGCAATGTTACATACCAAAACTTATACGAGCGATGCTACATACCCAAAAAAACTTATCCCGAAACTCACACGCACGAGTGGTTATCCCGAGCGTTTGGGATAGTCTAGACTCGGGATCGAATGTCCAGATGGCAGACGACACTTAGAAGGAATGCGTGGGCATCACCGAACGTCAAATAGGGAGGTGCATTCGGAAAGAGAAAACACGATCATCTTATTTGACTAATTCACAGGCCAGCCGATCGTTTATCAACCTGTGGAATAGACAGTTGGGATACGACGAGCCCATCAAGGGGGCTTTAGAGGAGATGCTCTTGCACCCTTAGAAAGAGGCAGTTGGTGGCATCAGGAATGGAATGAAAGACCACGACATAACCACTGTGCGCACGCACCAACTCCTAAGCCTCGATTGGTCGCTCCGCCATTAGTTGCTCATCCAGATCCAGTGCCAGTGGACGACACCAAGGCATTGGAATATGCACGTATCACAACGAGCGTGGGCATTATACCACCCAATGCCAACCTTTCAAGCGATACTTGGAGGAGCTCGCCGCATCCGGGCACCTCAACCAATGGATTGGCACTCAGAAGAACCCGCTTCCTCCTCCTCCACCAGTCTTGGAATGCATTGTCGGCATCATTCAGAGCTTTATTTTGGAAGGAAAGGCAGTTGAGCTCTGTTTTAAGATCGACAGAGCCGTTACTGCTATGTCTATCTGCAGCATCGATGTGTCTTCGAAATGGAAATGGACGAATTTGAGCCTCGACTACACCATCACCTTCTCTGCCAAAGTTTTCAATGGCATTCAAACCCCTCACATAGACGCTCTTGTTGTCACTATCACTATTGATAAATCTACTGTTCAACGAGTGCTAGTTGACCAAGGGATTTAGATGGAGGTAATGTTCTACTCTACCTTTAAAAGTCTGGGGCTCATGCCGAATCAGCTCCGCACCGCATCAACACCACTTGTAAGCTTCACAGGTGCTCCAGCTTGGCCACTAAGCTTGATTACCTTCCTCGTGCGCACCAGTTCTCGAGTGATGGATGTTGAATTTGTAGTGGTCAACTCCCCTTGTCCCTACAATATCATCCTCGGTCGAGCCTTGCTCCATGGCATGAAGGCAATCACCTCGACCCTCCATCAAGTCTCGACCCTCCATCAAGTCATGAAGTTCGTTGAGTGGAATGGTCGGCAGGAGTGCCTCCGAGGGAATCAACTTCAGTCCAAGAATTGCTACATCAGCACCGTAGCAAACAACCCAAATCTACTAGAGGTGCAGTACGTGGAAACAGCTAACATTCCAATTCATGAAGACATTGATATGCCAGCCGAGCAGTGCTCCACTGAGGAACTTGTGAGGATGCCGATTACAGAGGATGGAAGATGCTACTTTCTCGTCAGCAGCTTTTTGGACGAGTTCGAGCGCATGGACATGTTTACTTTCCTTAAGGAAAACATCAAAGTATTTGCTTGGACCCCTCAGGAAATGCTGAGCATGGATCCTTCTTTCGCCTCTCATTCATTCAATGTTGATCCGGCACAAAGACTAGTGGTTCAGAAAGTTCGTCGTTTGGCAGCCATGCATGTAGATGTGGTGATGGCAGAAGTGGATTCACTACTAAAGGCTGGGGCTATTCGAGAGATCCTCTACCCAACCTGACTTGCTAACCCCGTCGTTGTCCCTAAAAAAAACAGCAAGTTGAAGGTCTGTGTCGATTACACGAACCTCAATGGCGCCTGTCCAATGGATTGATTCCCTCTTCCTCAGATAGAACAAATAGTGGATGGGACCATGGGTTACAAACGGTTGAGTTTCATGGATGCGTGCAGAGGTTATCACCAAATTGCCATGGCAAATGAGAATCAGGAGAAGACGAATTTCATCTATCCGCGCGAGACATTCTGCTATAACATTGTTTCGTTCAGACTGAAGAATGTCGGAGCTACTTATCAGCAGACAGTTACTAAGATGTTCGAAGGAAAGCTCGGTAAAACAATGGAGGCGTACATTGATGACATGGTCTGCAAGAGCAAGCTCGGAGTGGATCTTTTAAAGGACCTGAGAGAAGTCTTTGCCATTTTGAAAGAACATAAGCTTCGCTTGAACACCGAAAAATGTGTGTTCGGCGTTGGCTCGGGGAAGTTCCTCGGATCTGTGGTAAGCCGCCAAGGAATAGAGGCCGACCCAAAGCAATTGACGGCTGTGTAGAACCTCCGGGCTCCAATGGCGATCAAAGAGGTGCAGTAGCTTACGGGAATAGTGGCAGCATTGAATCGGTTCATTCAATGCTCGGGAGATCTTTGTCGACCCTTCTTCCAGGCGATTAAGACCAGTCGGTGGTAGTTTGTGTGGATTAAGGAGTGTGAGATGGCTTTGCAATCTCTAAAGGAATACCTTTCCAATGCTCCACTATAGAGAACCGCATAATTTTTTAATTATTGAAATGTTGATTAAATGATTAGTTGGGAATTGTGGTTTATTTGGTGGCTAATTAGATTGGAGATTGAAGTGAATGAATTGAAATTTGAAGGAGTGTTGTTGTCATATAAATATATAGGGGTATAAATATGTGGGTGTGTGTGTAGGGAATCATTTTCATCCCCTCATATCTCTCTCTACCATTCTCTCCCTCTCTCTAGCCGGCCAACTCTCTCTCTCTCCTCCTCTCACTCAAAACTTCATTTAATCTCTCAAGAACTTCAAGAATCACCAACCCTCCAACCTTCGAATCGCGTTCTTGAGCTTGAAAATCCTTGGGTCAAGCTTGAATCGAGGTTTTGAAGTTCAAAGAGGCTAGGGCTCGTTCAAATCTCGTAGATCTTGGTTATCGTTGTGAGGTAAGAACTTCTTTATCTCTTTTATGTGTTTATATGTTGTTGTGATGTGAGAATCGAGCTTTGATCATCTCTCTTTGTAGATTTGAAAGCTGTCAAAAAACTGCAAAAATCGCCCAAAATCGCCTAAGGATCGATCTTCAAATCTGGACATTTTCACCTTGGGGATCGATCACTCCCATCTCTGAAAATTCTGCTCATTTTTCGGGTTTCAGCCCAACTTCAAACAGCCATAACTTCCTCGTCCAATGTTCGATTCATGTAAACTTTATGTTGATTCGAAGGTATTGAAGTTAGCTTTTTATTGCCACTGAAATCACCTAAAGACTCTAAGTACACAGAAAGTTATAACTGTTAGAGTGGGGGTGTGTCAGTCTCCCAATATCCGTTGGCTACTCCTATGATTTTTATTTTGTCAATATGACTTCCTATGACTAGTGGATGATATTCTTGATCCATTGGACTTCCATTAGTGAGGAACAAATAAGGAATTACTTAGTTAAAACTTCGTTTAAATACTTTCTATTGATTGTTGGCACTTGTGAATGTTTGTTGCATATTTGTGATAACGTTGGCATGTTGTATGAAGTCTCATCTATGAATGTGAATATGGGGGAGTCTTAACTTGTATATCGTGTGAGAAAGTGGTTGTTTGAGTTGGAAGTTGGTTTATGGAGTCTTGGAACGCAAGGGGTGGTAATACGAAGACTTAGACGAGTCTCGTAACTCAATGGGTGATAATACGGTGACTTGAGTCGTTAGGAATCACTGTGACACAAGGGGTGGTAACACGGTAATTGATAGGTGCTGAAAAGCACCCGTTTATTCCCATTAACTTAGGTTTTGTCGGTCCTATCTAATGTTATTTAATGAGATTTAATTGGTTTGTAGTGTTTTAGGGCTTACGGAGCATTCAGACATGTTTTGGAGTAATAATCGTGAATTAAGGATGTTACGGTGGAAGCCACGGCAAGAAGAGGAGCGAAACGGCAAAAGCTGAAAATCTGGTCCGGACCAAGGCGACGCTGGTCTGGACAACCAAATCTGGAACAGAAATTGAATAATCTGATATTTTGGTCCGGACAATGGAGCTGCTGGTCCGGACCAGCGGGACCAGCGGGCTGCAGCATATTAATTCTTTCTTTCGTTTGTTTTAAGTGTATTTTAGGCCAACTATATAAGGCAGCTTAGTTTATTAATTAGGTTACTTTTACTTGTATTCTTCCAGAGACGACATAAAGAGGCGGAAAAGGGTAGCTTTAGTTTCATTACTGAGGTTATCTTTATTTTATTCCCAGCAGCGATCGGGAGCGGAAGAATATAACGTTCTAAGGGGATTTCTCCATGTCTGCCATGTCTTCTTCAATCTCGATCACATCTTTCTTGTCCATGGCCGGCTAAACCCCTTTTCTAGGGGGAAGATGAAACTTCGCGCCAAGTAACTTTATTTTATGTATGGGTTTTAGGTTTATTATTCGGATCGATTGTATAACTAAGAACCCTTTCCGTTTCAATTGAATGGAATGATTTTGATGGTTTTGATATATTGAGTATTTGTATGCATGCTTTCAAATACGAGTTATACAATGGTTTTCATCGATTGTGGTTGGAGTTCTGAGATAGATTATACTCGTAAGACGGGCCGTGCCGTTAGGCGGCCAGACCGTACTTTTGAGACGGTCCGTGCTATGGGATAATTTATGCCTTTTAACAACTCAATTATTTTCTAGATGATTATTGCTAGGGTTTGCAAGCCCTAGTAATAATCCCTTCTGATTCGAATAATTAATCCTGCCCATGCATGTTGGAGTTACGCGGTCGAGGTGGATTCGAACCCTAGATTTTCTCTCCAATCGTTAAAACTTTCCATTTAATTAATTCTCTTAGTTTAATAAATTCTCCAAATTCAAACAACTAAACTTCTTTTGCCCGAATTAATCTGAAAATTAATCGAATAGGTCGTAACTCAGCCATACTGTCTCCGTTGGAACGATACTCGGTCTTGACCACTATTCTACGGAGTAGTAGTTAACTCCAAGGTTTTATAAATATAATTTTGACACGGAACGACGCGGTCAGTAATCCTCATGGTGTTATAAGGTAACGCAAGGGGTGGAAATACCGATGGTGGGAATTTGGAATAGCGAGTCGTGTTGAGGTAATAGAGTGCATGAGTCTTGTGAATTGTGTGGTCATTTGTGATAATGGCATATCCTTGAATGATCGTAATGAATGTTGATACACCTACGAGTTCATTGTTATCTCTTGATTGAACTACATCTCCTTGTTATCTCATTTGCACTTGGCTTCATATTTATACATAGAATTGGTAAAAATTTTCCTACTGGGCTAGTGTAGCTCAACCTAATCTTTCTTTTCAGGTTCAAACGCTGGACAATAGTTTGCATGCATTCTTGTGCTTGGATGTTGAAGACTCTTAGAAGCTAATTTCATTGAGTTACTTAATCGGCTTTGTAATGATTTCCTTTTGATCAAAATGAGTTGTAACTAATTATCAAAAATTTCATTTGACTAAATCATTTTGTAACTTAGTAATTGGTTGTACTTGTATTTGGACTTGTTTGGGGCCGCAGTGCCAATATTGTATATTTTTAAACTTGGGGACTTGTTTGTAAAGTTAAACAGGTGAGACCTCTTTGGGGTATTATTTATTTTACGTGAGTATCTTTTATTGAAATGGATTATTTGTTTATGTTGAAAATCGAGGGCGTGACATCCACTCCTTGTCACACCTGTTGTAGATGAAAACCTCTACCTTTACCTAGCCGTATCCAATCATGCCACGAGCTTTGTTCTCATTCCGAAGGAAAGGATTGAGCATCTACCGATCTTTTACTCGAGCAAGACCATGACGGATTCTCAGACAAGGTATCTTCCTATGGAAAAGGTGGCACTGGCCCTTGTTTATGCTAAAATAAGCTTTTTGCCCTACTTCCAATGCCATAGGATTGTGATCCAAACTGAGTTTTCTCTCAAAGCCGTCCTTCGAAAGACTGACTCGTCGAGCAGAATCCTGAAGTTTTCCCATGTCACGCCCTTGATTTTTTTAACATAAATATAAAAGTTTTCAATAAATAAATCCTCACAATATTCCATACGATACCCAAAAGGTCACCGTATTTCCATTTCCATAACAATAGTT
>BPLS01000498.1:964324-980813 GCA_019656275.1 Rhododendron kiyosumense | reverse complement strand
GGCTTCCCAAATGATTCCCTGCAATTGCATCCAATTTCAGTTATAAACTAAGGCAGTGATGGCACCGTTTGATGATCATAAGGTTTTAATTAACGGCTGAATCCAATCACTTTCTAAACCATCACTAATTGCTACCCAAACGACATCGATTTTAATCAAAACGATACCGTTTAACATTAAAATAGCATCCTCTTTAATCCCCGTAATCCTCTGTAATTTAGACGCAATTGGGACATGTTCTGTATGGCCAACGCATCACTCGGTGCCACGTGTAATTTTCTCATTGGGTGGCACATTTTAGGATGTAAACACATCCCTCGCGTTAACATTTTAGTTAGGCTAAATAAATGTTAATGGCACACGTTCTCTGCCCATGTTCCTTCAAATTCGGATGCACAAAGCATGATAGGATTTTATTTCCATGCACGTCTATTGAGCTTCCCAAAGATAGCTACAATTATTTTCCTATAAATGGCAGTTAATGATAGGGTTTTAACAAATCATATTACTTCTCAAAAACCCCTTCGAAATTGAGTTTTTCTGTTAAGAAGCCTTTTGTTTATGAACTCTCTTCCAGAAATCAATCTCATCCTAGAAAACCTTGATCATCAATCTCACTCTCCCCAAATGTCTCCTTCAAATTCTCCTCGAATGTTGGCAGGAAAAATCCTCTGATCGAACATTCTATACTCCTAACCCGTCTCCCACGGGTTGGGACTCCTCTCTGACCCGTTCGAATTCATTCGATGGGTCCAACTGGGGCTCATGGGAGGAAAACCCTGCCAATACCAACACTGGTACCATCCCGGTCAAGTTTGATCAGCCTGACCCTACACCCAATAAATTCCACCATTTTTTCGAACTCTGTACACGAGTCAATTCCTGCCCCTGAATGGTAACGACACCGTTCATATGGGCATGCTTGAGTCAATCTACTCCTCTCTCAAATTTTCTCCTTTCCTAAAACAGGAGGAAAATTACCTTGGGCCTCCCTTACTGCGACTTCAAACGCCTGGCCCAAACCCAAAAATCTCTCTGGCTCACGGAGGTGCAAACCCCACATTACCCAACTGACTTCGAAGAAACCAACAAGCTGGCTCCCCTCCCTAAAGAGCCTGACTGGTTTGGTGAGGTGAACAACCTCGCCGTCAACACCGCTCACTTCCAATGGCAATATGGTTATTCCATCTTCCCTGCTGACAAGAGTAAAGCCCTACAACTTTTTGCAGCTTTCTCTTTCCTGGATATTTATATCTTGGAAGAATTAGTTCCATTAACCAACTTTAAATGGGCTTGTGAGACACTTGTGCTATGCACCATTCCTTCCACGGTTTCTTATCAAATCCACTGCTTCCTGGACTTCTTACCAATGATCAAATCATGACTCGAAGCCAATACCGCATCGTATTGCTTTGACCAAATCCTTCAAGACTATGCTCTTGCCAAGGATAGGCTTGAGAAGCTACATGATCAAATCCAAAGCTTCAACGCTGAGTCCTTCGAAGTAGTGCCTGGCCATGCTGATAAGAAGCTTCGAAGGTGCTTCAAAAGGCAACAAACGAAGTGTCCAACAAAGGAGGCTCAACTTCGAAGGAAGGCCAAAGCTTTGGTGCTCCGCTTTAGGCCTCTGTTAGAGAAAAAATTGGAATCAGATGCCAAAGAAGATATGAGGAAAATGAAGCTGAAATTCCTCCAATTTGCTTGGAACAAGTTTCACAGCCTTGTTACTTGGTCCTTTCCTCACTACTTTGAAAACAAGAAAGCCACTCCTCAGCATTCAGGCCCTTCGAAGGCCTAATTTGTACTTGTTTTATTTTTTAGTAGGATTTAGCATTTCCCTTTTGTTTTGTTTTTTTTTTTTTTTTGTAAATATGCAAATTTCATTTCTGTAACCTAGTAGTTTTTTTTTTTTTAAATGAAATTTCTACTTTCAACAATGCACACTTGACTTGGGATTATTGTCAAAAATAATACCAATTTTTCCTAAAATTAACACAAAACTCTAGAGGACCCCAAGATATGGGCTCACTACAGGCCTGGCCCACCTGTGGAAGTATAAAAGCAGAAATGATTCAAAATCACCCCTTACGCTCTATGCATTCAAATCCCCTCAAATCCCCTCAAGAACTGAACCCTTTCTTCTCTCCTTCTGAAAACGCTAAACTCCGACTCAAAACAATGGCTTCCTCCAGCAACCCAACCACGGAACACCCTACTCCCTCTCTAGCATTGAGGCGATTCATGTCGGGGAAAGCCCAGGGATTGACTGGAGATTCCTATCTCGACACCAGAGTCTTCATTCCAAACCCTAAAGAAGAAGGTACTTTTATTTTGGGTCCTCAACTCGTAGGGGAAATACCTGCCTCCCTCTCTCTTTACTACCCTCAATTGGAAGATGCCGACATTCGAGCCTGTTCAGTCCTCGACTAGCAAAATTTCATAAGAAAATCCTTCCCCTGTTGGCCCACTTTGGACAAGGATTGGAAGATATGGACCACTCGAATGTTGGCAGAGAAATCGAGTGACCTAAAAAAGGTGGGTTTTAAGAACATTATCACCCTTCTTCGAAGGGAAGTCCCCCAAAATCCTCCCTTGATTCTGGCTGCGCTGGCCTTTTGGGACCCTTCGTTCAATTTTTTTCGGTTTAACTGTGGTATGATGGCGCCCACAGTTTTAGACATTACCCAGATGCTGAGACTTATTCCTTATGGCCCTTAGTTTGATCCCACCAAGAAATACACTCCCTCTGAGGGTTTCACCCGCTTGAACGCTACAAACGGAGCCTTCTCCTATTTTTACACCAGGGAAAGGAAATTATCCGGAGAGCTGTCTGATACGGAGTTTTTTGCCTACATACTCTACACCCTCTGCAAGCACATTCTTTGCTATTCTGGGAAACGGGTAATGAGTGAGTTCATACCGTTGGCATTGGCACTGTCTAGAGGTGAAGAGTTCGACTTCGCCTCTTACTTCCTGGGTCACGTATACAAAGTTGGTTCTGATTTCTACCAGAAAGGCTTGAACTGCTCTCAGGGAGGACCCCAATGGTTCGTTCAACTGTGGCTCCATGCATACTTCCCTGAGCTAGGCCCCTTCAAAGCGCCTATGTCACCTGTTGGTGCTCTTAAATCGCCCAATGTCCATGGTGACAACTACATTCAACCAGAGGCTAGCGCAGCTCCCACCTTGGCCTACTACCTTTGCTTCTTCTCCAGCCTTGATTCTGATAGGGAATGGCCCAACCCATTCCCAACTCATATTGGACCGTCGTGGCTTTTTGACATTCTGACGGACAGACAAGGAAAATCCTCTCGAGCCCTCCAAGCATGAAGCAACATTCTCACAAGCAGAGAGATTTTCATATCTTCATCGAATGTCTTAAAATCCTTGGCACACGCAGAGGTATATTGCCCTGCTCAATTTGCCAGATAGCTCGATTTCATTCAAGGCATACCTATCCCATTTTGTGGCTCTGCTAATGTCTCTATGTCTGAACGGTCATGTATTTCGATCGAGCATTTTCAAACGTGGTTTGCCCAATCCAGACATGCATTAAGGAGAACCGTTATCGAAGAGTTCAGGGAACCGGAAGTGCGTACCACCTCTGCATTTGACAATTGGTGGCACACTAATTGCTCCTTCCTACTCAGATGCAATCCCTTCAAAAAGTTCCTTGAACACATTGGTTTCGAGAAATCTGAGTTTGGACATAGGAGATAGAACGACTCGTCCTCCTTTTCCTCAGATAATGGGTTTGGACTGGCTAGAGGCATCGAAGACATTGCTGAATGTGAGATTGAGCAAGAAATGACCCCTGTCGAAGCCTCTCCCATAGCAATGATCATCCCTCATTCTCCACCAAGAAGACAATCTTTGAGGGTTACACGAAAAAGAGGTAATTGCTTCTGAACGCTGCTTCTCTTTTTGAAACCAAATCTAATAGTACACAAAACTGCAGGTGCTACCTCTCCCTCAGAAAGTGCTTCGAAGAAGAGTAAAACTGCTCCTCAACCAAAAGAAGTGATTCCAACGAAACACTACCTCGAGCCCTCTGCTGAACTTCCAGGTTCGTTTCTTCCCTTCTAATTATCTTTTGTCTCTAACTTTATTTACTTGAGTTATTTCCTCATCTTCTTCTTTTTTTCAGCTTCGAAGAGAACCAGAACCACCAGAAGGCGTGGTCCTCAAGTTTCTTCTAGTGATGAGGAAACTGAGACTGACACGGAGGTCTTGATTGTCTAGGGGTAAATTCCTTCTTTATTTATGATAAAATGTCTTTTAAAGAACTCCTTTACAATCCTAACTCTTGAATGGGACCAGGTACAACAAAAGCAGCTGCCAAGGAGACTCTTTTCTACGAGAGAAAAGAAAGTCATTCCAAAAAATCCCAAACCCCAGGGGAACCTTCCTTTCCTAACGAGGTAAGTCATGCATACACTGATTATTCACACATATATGTGTCTCTTATGCTTGTGGCTCACTGTTGATTTCCTTGTAGGCTCAAATGGTATCCCCTATTGAAGCACTGGATCTATCCCTTACTCCTTGCCTTCAACAAGAAGTGGTAGAGCCCTCTTCTGTTCAAAAAATATCCAAAGATGACCCTTATAAGATATCTGTTGAATATTCATCTCTTCGAATTGTGAAAGAATTCACTCTAATTTGCCTTTTGTTCTCACAGGCATCGCCTACTAAATCTCTTTCTGTAAAGAAAGACGTTGTTACAAAGGATCTTGGCATGCATGCTCTGCTGTCATTCCTTACTGAGCCTACCTTTGCTCAAGTTATGGCCAATTTGGCTCGTTCGAAGGCCATGGAGCTACCTCCAATCTTGAAAAGAGACTACCCTCCCAATCCCTTGCCAGTTCTGGAGCAGGGGTCCTTGCTGATTGACTCCACTTTTGCTTCGACGAGCCATTTTACCAGAAGTGTTGGGGAACAAGATTTAGACTTGACTCCCTCTTCTTCAGATCAGGTAACCTTGCCATCCAAACATACTTTTACTCTCCTGTTTACTATTCTTTTAAATCTCAAATTCTGGTTTCTATGCAGGTGACTGGAATTGCCCATATTTCTAGAAATGATCTTGCATCCTCTTCTTCTCCAATTGACTTGCCTCTAGTGGCTTTTGACATATCCTTCTTCAAAAGTCAATTGGAAAAATTCTGTAATCAAATTGCTGACCCTACTCCTCTCATTTCTTCTAACCCCTTGGAAAGCCTTCAACAGCTTTTAAGCCCATCCATGCCTTCTGATTTACCTTCATTTAGAATCAAACATGTTCTTACAAAGGAGGAAGTTCAGATACTAAAAAGCCTCCTAAGGGCTTTGAATCATTTAGGACTTCCTGCTTTGCTTGAACATAATTTAACCTATCATTTCAAGGTATGCTATCAGACCTTGTCTCTCTCCCAAGGGCTTCCTCCTTCAATCAATTCCACTCTTCAAGAGCACCTCAAACAATTTAGTGAATTGATTGCTCTTAATCATTTCCTATCTGAGAGCATTGGCACAACTATTGAGAAAGCCAAAAAGTTGGAGGCCAAAGCACTCAAGACTGCCTCTCGTCTTTCTCTTTATCAAGCTCGAAGAGATAAGCTTGCAGAGCTTGACAAGAGGATGCAGTGGTTACAATAAGAGATGAAGAAGGTCAGGAATGAGATTGCTGAGGTCTCAATTGGTTTTCCAGAGCTTGAAGGCGAAGCATTAAGGGACAAGTCCATGCTTCCACAGTTTATTCCTTCCCTACGAGAGGAGCAGAAAAGAAGGGCTGCTCACACTTCGATTTTGGATATCAACTCCAATTCTCTTCGAGGACTATTAACCATCATTTATGATGTAATAAACCCCTTTTTATAATTTTACATAGTTTGTACTTTATTCTTTCATTATTTTATTCAATTTTGGGTGAGTACAACCGTAATTAAAATCAAACACTGTTTTCTCTTCTCCTTTTTCTCAAAAAGGTTTGCTGTGTTAACTCCTCACCTACCGTATCTTAAAGAGTCATAAATGACTACTCCCAAGTTTACTGGTATAAATAGGGTCTCTGGGGAAAGAAAACTTACAAACCATCTTCTTCCTTAGCTTTCATTTTCTTCAGTAACACCCAAACCTCATTCTCCAGTAGGGTTTCAGGAAATACTCATCATGAAGCCTCTTCCAAAGTTTTCAAAGAGAAACTTCGAAACATAGTCACATCGGCCCTCATGATGCTCTCCTTCAACCCTAATGCCCCTAGGTATAGACACATCAGCCCTCATGATGTCTCTATACTGGGCTATTGCTTCGAAGACCAAAGAATCTAACAAGAGTGGTCTTCGAAGCCTATCTACCTACCAATGGAGCTTTGCTTAAGTCCCAATGAAGCTTAGCTCAAGTCTTTGTATCTCGGTTGTTTGACCCCTGAAAGATCTTCTCTCGTGATACTATTAGGTCTTAGATAGGTTTTCCACTGTTACCTTACTTGTAACCTTCTGTGTAAATGTGATGAATAAAAATATTCATTTGTATTTCCATATTTTGTAGTAGCTTTGACCAATGAACTGGTGATTTAGCCCTTCCTTATTATTCTAGCTTCGTCCTTTTGAAGCCAAATATAATAATGTGGATGTGATGAGCATGAAGAAACCTACAGAATATAGAAACATAGAAATTTTCGAATACAGATATTCTTTCTGTTATTGTGCTCTCATTGGGCCTCACCTTCGAAGTCCTTAATAAAATAACAAACAACGTTTTGAAATACATTAATATTTCGAAGACCAACCAAATGTGGTTTAAATTAATCCAATCAACTCATTTACTTCCAGTGGCTCTCAGCCGTCTCCTCGTAAGTTGCAAACCATTTAATTAACATGGCGCATGGCGTCTAACGCTTTTAGACCCTTCGTCTTCTAGGCCTTACGTATCTTCTATCATCAATGCCCGTAATCACTGAAGTGGACTCCCTATACGCTTTTAGGCTATAAATATACCTAAATGTTAATAGAACGTTGCATCCCTTTTTTCTCTCACTCCTAATAATCAATCATGGATGATGACCAACCCATTCCTCCTGCCAACCTTGCGAACGAATTGGCCAACATAGCCAACATGATTACAGAGCTTAAGAGGGACGTTTATATAGAGCTCCAGGCCCTTCGAAGCGAGATCAGCTAGCTTCGAAACCAGTTGGTGTGCGTGGAAACAGCTTCACGTCTCTGTCTGGCTAGGACTTAGGATGATCTTTCAACCGTCCTCTCGGCTCATGAAGCAAAAAGTCCCCCGGAGGGAGGATCTTCTTAAAGATTCTCCTTTGGGACTGTGAGGATCAACCATGATCTTCACTTTTGCTTGTGGGCCAGAGTGGCCATTTTTATGGTCTTAGCAGGCTCTCTTTTTTTGTTCAGATTCACTTGGATCTGTTTTTAAACCCATTTGGATTTTCTTATGTTTTTTCCTTTTTCTTTTGTAAATATAATGAAAGTTTTGCTTGGTGAACCTTGATTTCTTGCGGCTTCGAATGCTAGTATGGTAACTTGGTTGATCATGATCGTGTAAAGAACTCCAAAGAAAAAGTCCCTGAACATCAAACCAATCGAAATCATACCATTTTGCAACCAACAACTCAAGTTCAATTTTTGGTTTTGGATATAGTCCAAAATAACCAACTTTTCCATCAAAACAAATAATAAATCCCAATTCAGGGATGAATCTAGTTATATAAATGAAAAAACTCATCCTTCATAAGCTACCTTGTAACGCCCCCAAAATTAGGGTACGTTAAAAGGACATTTTATTTCAGAAAATAAAGAAAGTCACTGCTCTTATTACAACATCGCTCTCGTAAGAGCATTTGAAATACAAAATAGAATAACAAAAGGAATCTAGGGTTCCTAACTACGGCACCTCTTGATTCTTCATCCTAGCAAGCTCCTCTGCTCCAAAAGCTTCCACGGCGAACTGTTCATCTCGATTATCTACAAGGTCTGACACATTATACCGGCGTCGCCACCAATATAATATGTCAGGGTCACCACAAGGCAACACCGTGAGCTACGACGCTCAGTAGAGTAATCTCATACCCGCTAACCCATAACTTACAAACAAGACAAACATTAACATATTCGATATCAACGTTGGTGTCCAAGTTTCTCTTTGTTTCTCCTACGCGACTCGTCGTAGACCGTGTCAATCAATTCCATTTACAAAACCATCTTTTAAAATCATTTGCATTGGCTCCGTACCGCGGATAACCAAGCCATTCAAAAATCTTTAGCATTGGCTCCGAACCGCGGATAACCAAGCCATACACACCCAACCTCGGTTCCGCCGTTCCGGGTTCCCGAGTATCCTCACAATGGTTCCGCCGCACCGGGTTCCCATTGGCACACATTGCATTGGCTCCTCTCCGCAGATAACCAAGCTATACCTCACCATGGTTCCGCCGGTCCGGGATCCCATGGGAACACACACAACCTCACAATGGTTCCGCTATACCGGATTCCCATTGGAACACACACACACACACACACCATTCACATAATACCCTCGAAATGGTCATTATGTGGTTTCCAAAGTACTTCTTTGTTATCAAACCCTAGATGCCATGTTTCTACTTCCTCGATTCTCGTGTCTCGTTAACATGCAAGACTTCCGCGGTAAGACTCTCCACATACGAAATCACAAATCATGCTTCATAACTTTGAAATCAAACTAGCAAGATCATCTAATCATTTAGCATGCTCAAAACATAAATTGATAAGTTCAACATACTCCCCATCCTTTTCATTAATCCAAAAGAACATCTTTGGAATATTTTCATCGATAGCAATAGATAACCTTATCATAAACAAAAATAACAAAAGTTATACTAGGGAGAATGTGTAGAGATTAATCTACCTTGATCCGAAACTAGTCGGGGCCGAATAAGCACGTTGGAAAATCCTACGGGTGGTGAAAGTTCCGAATCTGGACCGATCTTCGGACGGCAGTAACTCGGTCAATCTTTGGCCAAATAGAGTCGTTCTTGGGTCTAGAACGAAGCTCTCTAAACCCTCTACAACTCTCGAGAAGGAAGTTAATCCTAGAAACGAACCTAGGTAGGAGAAAAATGGGGATGAACAAAGTGACAGTGAGCTGTCCAGAAATGAAAATCCAGATTTTTCACTGAACTTCGGATGACGATATCTTGGTCATTTCTTAACCGATTGGGGTGATTCTTGAGCCTAACTTCAAGGTTTCGAAGTGCTCTACAACTTTCCAGAAGGAAGTTGGTCCTAAAAACTACTCTAGACAGGAGAAAACTGGGGATTTCCGACGGGACAGTGGGCTGCCCAGAAACTGGAAAATGGTTTTCTAGAGAGAAGGAAGAGCTATTTGCTTGAGGTGTGCTTTGAAAGGCTTGGAATGGCCTTCTATTTATAGGCAAAGGGCTTGGCCTTCTCCTCTCTCCCTCTCTAAGTCTCACCTTGACACTTGGCAATGAATCTTGAAAGATCAAAACTAATCCTAGACTTGTAAGGCTATTTTTGTACCTTGGTGATATTCTTGGATCAATTGGAGGGTTAAGATGATAATGGTACATGATCAAAGGGTCAAGAAGTTGCAAGGTGTCCAAGAAGTATATCTAATCAAATCCCACTTTTAAGCACAAATCAAGGGAAAATCCTAGGTTTGCATGGCTGCTTTGTACCAAGATTTGATCTTGGATCAATTGGATGGCTAGGATGGATCCTTGGTGGGCAAGAAAGAGATTGGTACAAGATCTAATGGTTTAAACAAGTGCAAGGTGTATACAAGAGTACAATGGAGTTTAATTCTTTGCTTGGAAGAGAAAAATCCCATGAATTTGAAGTACAACAAAAATCAAGGCCAAAATGTACATCAAATCTCCTTCCTCCTTTCTTCCCTCCTTCCTTCCTCTCTCTCTCTCTCTCTCTCTCTCTCCCTCCCATTCGGCCTCTCTCTCTCTCTCTCTCTCTAGTACACACACACATGTATATATATATGCACACATGTACAAGAAAACAATTGAAATAATAGGAATTTTGTACCATGAGATCAAGGAGATTTTAAAAGGGCAAGATTTTCCCATTTAAACTAATCAATAAAAATCACCAAGTACTAGGGTAATATATACATAAGTACTTATGTATCAAAACCCTAACAAATCATAAATAAGGGTACTTTGGAAAATCTTGGGATTTTAAAGGCTAAGTACTTTCCACTAATGGGAAATTGACACATGGGGATACTAATTTAATAACCCATGTGCTAGGTTGAAAGATGAACCTTTTACCCAATGGATAATAACCACCCTAACCTTTATTATCCAATGGATAATAGTTGCTAGGGAGATTATATAATAAAATAATCAAAAAGGTACTTTAAAGTAATCAAAAAGTTACTTTTTACTATTCATAGTACTTTAGTCAAGTATACTTTTAAAATAAAGAATTGGGGTTTCTATTATCCAATGGATAATAGTTTCCCTAACATCTATTGTCCAATGGACAAAGAATATAACCATTTTGATTAAAAGAAAAAGAATATTAAAATTCTTAGCCTAGGGTTCAAGAGGGTCAAAAGGTTCACGAGGGGCAAAACGGTCATTTTGCGGTTAGGGAAAAGTAACTAGATAGCTTCCTAGCTTAGTTTATCCAATCGAATGGTTAAAAACTAGTTAGGCTTACTAAGCGGACTAAAGCGCAAAGAAATAATTTTTCAAGGGGCAAAATGTAATTTTGACAAATCACAAGGAAAATAAAGAAATTCAAATAAAATTCAAATATTTAACGAATTTTTTTAACGACCAAAAATCAGGGTCGTTACATACCTTTTATGAAAGGATTCCCTTATAGAAGGAATGTCAGTTTTGAGATGTCTTCCATTTATTTTCATTCGATGAACATAACCACTCAAATTTCTCAAATAATATGCTCCCCCTTTTAACACTTTATAGATTTGAAAAGGTTCATTCTACGTTGGTGCCCATTTTTCTAATCCATCTGTTCTAACTCTCCTATCTCTGATAGGAAGGATAACCTTCCACACAAGATCCCCTTCATCAAAGTTTCGAAGAACAACTCTCTTGTTATAACTCCTCGCGACCCTTGCCTTTTGCAGCATAATTTGATTTAAAACATTTATTCTAACTTCATCAATATCTTCCAATTCCATGTGCATGGCTTGATGATAAGACCCTATATCTAAATTATTTTGAAATGCTACTCTTTGAGATCTCACAGTGATCTCCATAGACAACACAACATCATGTCCATAAGTTAACGTGAATGGAGTAGTGCTCGTGCTAGTCCTTTTTGTATTTCTATATGCCCATAACGTGTCAAGTAACAGGTCATGCCAAACCTCTGGGTTCTGATCCACCATTCTTTGGATCCACTTTTTGATAATCTTGTTAGTTGATTCTGCTTGACCATTTGACTGAGCATAATAAGTACTGGTATATATTAATGAAATTCCATGGTTATTAGCAAAATTCTTTACCAATTTTCCCTCAAATATGGAAACATTATCCACTGTTATCATTTGAGGGCTTCCAAACCTGTATATGATCCCTTTTATGAAATCAATAACATGGGTTTGTTTGACCTCCTGATAAGCTTGGGCTTCCACCCATTTCGTAAAATAATCAGTAGCTACTAGGATAAATTTATGCTTTTCCAATGACGGAGGATAAATCATCCCATTCATGTCCATAGCCCATCCTCTAAAAGGCCATGGTTTTATTACATACTGTAAATCTGTGACTGGCAAATACTTGAGTGAACCTATTTTTTGACAGGCTTGACATCCCTTTGCATAATCTATGCAGTCTTTGAGGATGGCAGGCCAATAATACCCATACCTCCTTATTAACCATCTCATTTTTATGCCAGCTTGATGTGCTCCACAGATTCCTTCATGTACTTCAACCATTACTTTAAATGCATTTACCTTACTTAAACATTTTAAAAGAAGGCCATCCATTCCTCTCTTAAATAGCTCATTGTTGTACATAATATAGTTTATTGCTTTCATTCTGATTGCCTTATCTGCAGCACCGTCTGATTTGGTTAAATATTCGATCAATGCCTGCCTCTAATCAACATTTTGACTAGTAGGGACATCAATTTCTAATACTTCGAAGCCAGTTAATCTATTTTGTAACATGGGCAGAGATTTTCTCAAAGTCAATTGATAAAACTCCTTTTCATTTTCTGACAAAACTCTGAAACTAGATGCCCTTTGAGCTATTTCATCAGCTTCTTCATTGAAGAATCTTGGTATATAAGTCAAAGTAAGCATAAAGAATTGATCCAACAGCTTCTTAGCATGTTGATAATAAATTATCAGTGCTGGACTGGTGCATTTAAACTGTCCATTCAGCTGATTTATTACTAATGAGAATCTCCAAAGACTTCAGCAACACTAACTCTCAAGTTAAGTAAAATTTCTAACCCAATAATCAATGCTTCATATTCTGCCTGATTATTGGAACACTGTCCCTTATTTAGTCGAAAACCATATTTGGTTTTCAACCCTTGAAGAGATTCATAATTATGCCTACTCTAGCCATCTGAACAGTTCTTGACCCATCGAACCATAATTTTCATGGCTTAATTTCAACCATAGTGGCCTCCAATGCTCTTGGTGTCTCATGCTCATTTGGATGATCAGCCAAAAAGTTGGCCAATACTTGGCCTTTTACTGATTTTTGAGGTACATATTCAAGACAAAACTCAATTAAAGATACTATCCATTTCCCAATCTTCCCACTAAGCACTGGCTTCAAAAGCATGTGCTTAATTACATCAGTTTGAGAAATAATATAAGTTACTCTAGGCAACATATAATGCCCAAATTTCTTAGAAGCGTAAAATAAAGCTAAACATAATTTCTCTACTGCAGCATACTTGCATTCACAGGAGTTTAAAAACCTACTAAGATAATAAACTGCTCTTTCCTTGCCATCTTCGTTGTCTTGAGCCAACAGTACTCCTATTGAGTCTTGTGTTGCAGTTAGGTACAACTTTACTGTATTTTCTTTGATGGGAGCGCCAAAATAGGGGGGTTGGCTAAATACCTCTTGATGACTTCGAAGGTCTCATCATGCTCCCTGAACCACTTGAATTCCTCCCCTTCCTTCAGTTTTAACAAAGAAGAGAAAATTTTAGTTTTTCCTGTAGTATTAGATATAAACATTCAAAGGAAATTCAATTGACCAAGAAACCTTTGCAACTCCTTCTTTGTAGAAGGTGGCCTGGCTTCAATAATAGCCTTTGCTTTGTTCTTTTCCACTTGTATTCCCTTGTTGTGGACTAAATAGCCCAGAAATTTTCCAGCTGATACTCCAAAAGCACACTTTTCTGGATTCAACTTCTGCTGATAGTGTTTCATTTGTTGAAATGCCTTCTCTAAGTGTTGTAAATGATTTTCATCAAAATTTGATGTCACAATGATATCATCTATATAACACTCGAGAAAACTTCCAACCAAATTATGAAAAATAGCATTCATAGCCCTCTAGTAGGTGGCTCCAGCATTTTTCAACCCAAATGGCATTTTGACCCATTCAAAAATACCAATATTACCAGGGCAAGCAAATACTGTTTTATACACATCCTCCTTTGCTATGCAAATTTGATTATACCCTGAATGCCCATCTAAAATGGACAATACCATGTGCCCAGCTGAACTGTCCACAAGTGTATCCACATTAGGCATTGGGTATTCATCCTTAGGGGTTGCAGTATTAGGTTTCGAAAGTCAACACAAATCCTGATAGTTCTATTCTTTTTAGGGACTGGAACCACGTTAGATAGCCATTCGACATACCTGACTGTCCTAATGAAACCTGCGTCTAAAAGCCTCTACATCTCCTTTTTGACACCTGCAATAGTTTCTGGAATCATCTTCCTAGTTGGTTGTTTCACAGGTTTGAATTGTGGCGTTATAGATAACCTATGCTCCACTAATTCCCTGTCCAATCCAGGCAGTTCCTTGTAACTCCATGCAAAGCATTCTTTATTTGCTTTCACTAGTGCTATTAATCCAGCTTTCACCCCTGATTCAAGCTGCTTATTAATGAACACTGGATTGGGGTTTTGTTCATCCCCCAATCTTACTTCCTCCAAAAGGTCTTAAGCTTCAACTTGTTCTTGAGAAGTTAGCTGGATTTCCTCCTCATGAGGCTTATTATCCTGCATGACGTCTTCCCATATGTTGTCCTCTTGAATTTTCTGTTCGATCCCCAAAGCAACATATCTCACTAAAGCCAATGAGTTGGCCTCTTCTTCAGCTTCTCCCTTAGATTTACATCCAAGCAGCGTCATCTTTTGGGGTGTCTAATTCATAATCAACAGTTTGTTTCAGCTTCGATTTTAGCTCCGTCAATTCTCCCAATTCCAGCTCGTTGGTTGGGTAAGTGGCTACCTGAAGTAGTTCACTCAAAGGAACTACATCTGATTTGTAAATTTCTGCTTCAGCAAAATTCGCCGTGGCACTAAATGAATGTGGATCAGTTTTGACTCCTTCAACACCCACTTCTTTGCCTTTATCATACTTAACAATCATTAATTCCTGATGTATAGAAGAAGAGATACATCCATTAACATGAATCCAATCTCTTCCCAATAAAATATTATATTTAGCATACGTGTCAACTACAAAGAAAGCAGTGTCAGTTTCTATTCCACCCACTGCCAATCTAATGGAGATGATTCCCCTGGTATGTTGGCTTTCCCCAGTGAATCCTGCAACGGATGTGCTGGTTGGAATGAATTTTGCTTTTCCTTTTCCTAACTTTTTTAATGTTTGGAAAGTCAAAATGTTCACTGCAACCCCATTATCCCCCAAGATTCTATTAAGTGGGACTCCATCAAAGTATGCAGTAATATATAATGGATGCAAATGCTGTCTCATTGCATTAGTAGGTAATTTAAATGGATATGAAATTTCTACATAATTTAAATCTATTACCAGGGGTATTCAACGTCGGATATGGAATCTGGCACAAAACAAGCACTTTCTTTTAAGCTTACCTTCAAACTCTCTTGATTCTGCTCAATTTCACATACCAGGTTCTCGTCCATCTCGATCTGGGCTACTTCTTCCAGGTCACAATTGTTACATATAATGTTCAATTCTTCATCACTCATTGTTTCTTCAGAATTGTCTGGCTTGCCCAAGTTCGGCCAAGCGTCACCTTGGCCTTTGGATGTCTGGCCATTCTTGAAGAAATTCATAGAGCATGAGTACACCAAATTAACTTGTACTTCTGGTTGACCCCCAAATTGAATTGTTGCCACTTCCTTGACCGGTTGAAGTGCTTCAATTTCCTTCGCATCTTTACTTTCAACCTCTTGTGCTGATACTTCCATAGGAGAAGAGCTTCCTTCTATCCCTTCTTGCTCCACTAACATGGCTTCGAGTAAACCAGACTGGTAACTAGCCAATGAATTAGGAGAAGGAGGGTCAAGATCTTCTTCGAACATGGCAGAGGCTACTTTCTTCAAAGTCCGTGTTTCATGATATTGGATTCGAAACTCTTCTGGATCTCTTTTAACCCTGTCAAACCTCGGATTAGGCCTTGCTCCCGTTCCTGATTCTTTCCCAGCTGAGGATTCTCCTGATTGGAAAAGTGTATACTTTCTTTGGAGCTTTCTTTTTTGTGTTCTTGAGAGCAATGGAACCATCTGTAGTATTTGGGACTTAGGATCCCTGATCAACACCCAATTTCCAGAGTTCGAACTTGGTGGCTTGAAAGTTCTGTTCTCACTCTTGTTCGAGCTTTTGTATCCTGGAACAAATCAAGCTTGACTTGTTTCAGAAACCAATCAGGAACTTCTTTCACCCAAGTGAATTCCTCTTGTGTGGCCTCCCCTTGCACCTCTGATGTCTGGCCAATGTTGGCTTTCTTCGAAGGTGGCAACTCTCTTCTGTGGATGGCTGGGACAGGGCTAGTAGGCATATCCCTCTTTGATGCCAACCAAGGCTTGTTGTCACTAGACTTTGCTTGTACTGGGGCCATTCTTTTTGTTCCCATCTCCTTAGGGAAAAAGCTCAAGCCCTTTCTGTCCAAATCCTTAAAAACCAAATAGTTGGCCTTGCATCCTACACATAAGCACTCTAAGAATGAGGCTTCTAACATGGGCAGATGATTATTACCTGGGAACCTCTGTGAAGAAAAACCATCATTGGCTCGCCTATAGTGATTTTGCCTCATTCCCATGCCTCGAGGATGGCCAGCGTATGGCTTACCCCTTCCATATTGAACGGTATTCATGTTTACTGGTGCCTCCTTATCCTGCCAATACTTCTTAACAGTTCGAGCCAGTGAAGTGGGCACATTGGTGTTGACTTCTTCTACCTTTGGAAAAGGCACTGCATCAATCCCCATAGCTTTTTCAGGGAATTTGATTCTCCCTTTCTTGATTTGTTCTTGAATCCTGTCACGAAAAACATTACAAGACTTAGTTGAATGAGACCAAGAGTCATGCCATTT
>BPLS01000498.1:937659-954735 GCA_019656275.1 Rhododendron kiyosumense | reverse complement strand
TTTCTTCCATTTTATGACACATATGCATGTATATATATATATATATTATACCTTGCAAAGAGAGAGAGAGAGAGAGAGAGAGAGAGAGAGAGAGAGAGAAGCCGAGAGAGAGATAGAGAAAGGAGAGAGGGAAGGAGATTTGATGTAAATCTTGGTTTGATTTTTGATTGTACTACAAATCCTTGGGATTTATTTCCTTCCAAATCAAATTCTTACTCTTTTGTACTCCAATATTCACCTTGCAAGCTTCTCAACCCTTTGATCATGTACCAATCTCATTTCATCCATCCATTTGATTCAAGAATCTCACCAAGGTACACCATAGCCATGCAAACCTAGGATTTTCCTTTGATTTTTCCATTAAAGTTGGATTTTTCTCAACCCTTTGATCATGTACCAATCTCATCTCATCCATCCATTTGATTCAAGAATCTCACCAAGGTACACCATAGCCATGCAAACCTAGGATTCTTGCATTGATCTTCCATCAAAGTTGGATTTGTTGGAATTAAAAATTGGGGAATGGAGGAGAGAGAGAGGGCCGGCCAAGGAGGGAGAGGGGGCACCCTTTGCCTATAAATAGAGAGCCATTCTCACTTGAAAAATCACACCTCAAAGCAATTGCTCCTCCTTCTCTCTAGAAATTCCAAGTTTCTTTGTTCTTAGTTCAAAACTCTCTTTGTTTTTATGAATTCTTGAGCGAAACCCCTAAACTACTTCCAAAACCACCCGACGATCCTAAAAGTAGTGTAGTAGTAGTTAGGTAGTTGTTTCTAGGGAAAGTTTTTCAAAACTTTTCCTTTCGAAGCAATCGGAGGGCCGTTACGCTGCCGAAATTCACCCGACGTCCAAACCACCGCCTAGGAGAACGGTAGTTATCCTTCTCTATCTAGTAATCCTTATCTAGTTTTCAAAAGCTTACTTTGTTTTTGTAAAGTAGTTGTAATCTTACTTCGAGAATCTCTACTTACTTTTTATAAGCTTAAAAGTGACTTTGAATGTTGTTTGAAAAGTAAAAATGCATGATTGTGTTGTTTATGGTATTCAAGCATGCTACGCAACTTAGATGTTGTTATTATACTATTTCGAAGTTGGAATGAATGCATGTTGTTTGTAAAAGTCCCACACGCGGAGTCTCGCATGCAAACGTGACACGAAAACCAAGAAAGTAGAAACATGGCACCTAGGGTGTGTTTAACAAGGTTGTTGTGTTTTCCCGGTTGGAAAATATCTTCGAAACTACGTAATGACTATTTCAAGGGTATTACATAAGTGTGTGTGTGTGCCAATGGGAACCCGGTGCAGCGGAACCATTGTGAGGATACTCGAGATACCGGAACGGCGGAATCGAGGTTGGGTGTGTATGGCTTGGTTATCCGCGGTTCGGAGCCAATGCAATGTGTGCCAATGGGAACCCGGTGCGGCGGAACCATTGTGAGGATACTCGAGAGCCCGGAACGGCGGAATCGAGGTTGGGTGAGTTAAAAAGATGTTTTTGATAAAGGGTAACAATGAAAAGGTTAACGATGAGTCAAACGCCAACGGTAGTTACAAGCGAATGTAAACATGTTAGCGTTATTGTCTTTATTCCCTGCTTATGTACTTATCATGTGGAAATCGATGTTAGTAAAGTAGGATATTACTATTGAGCTTTCGTAGCTCATGGTGTTGCCTTTGTGGTGACCCTAGCATATTATATGGGTGGCGACGCCGGTATAATATGTCAGATTTGATAGACGAACAGGGCGACCTATTCACCTTGGAGGCGTACAGAGCAGAAGAACTCGCTAGGTTGGAGGAGCAAGAGGAGCCGTAGAATAGGACCTCTTAGTTTTCCTTTTTGTTGTCTTTTGAACTTCAATTGCTCCTATGAGAGCCGTTTTGTAATAATGAGCAGTGACTCGATATTTCTGTAATAAATTTCTTTCATTAACGTACCTAAAATTAGGGGCGTTACATGTGGGGAAGGCGGGGCGGTTAGTGTTCTCTTTAATGAAGCTGAAGGAGGAGGTGGAAGTTTGGGGCTCGACGCCGATCCCAACGCCCCAGATTGCTTCTTGTTCAATAGCTCAGCCTGCACTTTTTCTTTCTTTTCCATCTTCTCCTGTATCATGTGCTTAACGTTTCGGGGAGGCATGTCACCACCGAGTGTGAAGGGCTCTTGCTCAATGGGCTCTCTTATCAACCCTCGGAAAGGTTTGTCGGCACTCGGGCACATATCCTCAGGAAGGTCACCGAGCGATGTTTGCAAAGTCTTTTCTTCGCTTCTTCCTCTCCTTCGGCCGGCTGGGATGTCTTCCTTTGGATAAAGCCCTTGTATGTCAATTCGTATTCGAGGAGTGTGGGTGTGTCCCTTTCTTCCTCAAGGATTGTCAAAAGAGCTTCTGCAAGTTCTCAACCCTTTGCCCTTTTCAACCACGCCTTGTTAAGCTTAGTGGTGTCTGCCAACTAATGAAAGAGGATGTCAGAGACACAAAAATACGTGCGAGCACTATAACAATAAACATAGCAAGTAATGAAAGAAAGAACATTTCTACTCTTACTCGGCTCGCCCTATGCAATAGCACCTCAAATCTCCCATACTCGTTTTCACCATACATAAAGTTGCCCTGGATCTCAACGTAAACCGTGGCCCACTTTTTTGAGTCTTACATTCCCTTAGCTAAGAGCTTCATTTTTCCCCTTCGAACACACATGAAGTACCGAGAATACTTAAGATTCCAGGACATTATGTAGTTCTCGAACAAGTGGAAAGCCTCTAATTTGAACATCTTGACCTCAGCAAGTTTGATGACCGAGTGGATCAGCCTGTATGTGTTTACGCTCAACTAGCATGGGGTCAGTTTGAACGCATGAAGAATCTCCCTAAAAATCTTGTGCATTGGGAATCAAAGCCCACCCTCGGTAATCGCCATCAGGGTTATAGTGACGTGATTGTCACTGAATTAGATTCGGTTACCCTCGATTAGGGAGATAGCAATGTCATCAGGGATTTGGTAGGTCACTCGGAAGAGGGCAATTCCCTCCTGGTCCTCGAAGAGCTACCAGTAAGGGCAGGGTTCTCTTCCAGAGCGATCTAGGATCTCGTCAGGGTCCATCGATGTTATTTTCCTCTTCTTCTTCCTTTGGGGCTAAGCGAAAGACTCGGCATCAGCCCCTGTCTCTTCATAGGCTTGGCTCGACGATGCGGCGAGCGTGACCACTTCAGCCGCTTCCCTTTCGGTCGCTTCATCTTCAGCCTCATCTTTGACCTCACCGTCTTTGCCCTCGTTCAGGTCTTTGATCTCCTTTTTTGAAGACTCGTCATCAATATCTATAATGTCAGGATCGGGACCGATCGATTGAAGGGGGACAGCCGAAGCAGGGAAGTCAATCCCCTCGACACCTTCAAAAATTTCAAACTGAGGAATACCCATTCCACCGATTCAATAATGCCAAGCGTAGTACGTTATGGCATTAGATATCTGTTATGGCGTTAGATATCTTGGGATCCGACCTTTCGGATGCTGACGAAGAGGCCCCCTAGCCAGAAATGGCCCTCATTAAAGAGGACAAAGAAGACAAGGATGATGCCATACCTAAAACAAAAGTGCGAGGGATAAGACCGTTAGCGAGTTGCATGGCCCAAATTCCTAAGGTGCTTATGTTCGGTGTTTTATTGTTATTAATTCCGAGCGTTCCCGGATGGTTATTTGCCATTTGGTGTTGCCAAACCCAGAATACTATTGTGCGTCGGAACGTTTTTAATCTATCATTCGGGACCCTACGTTATTGTTCGGTATCTTCTTTGGTCTTATCTTTATATATTCTTATTCGGAAGAACATCAATTGAAGATATTCATGGATTTGGAAGAACATCAGTTGAAGATGTTCTTGCGTTCAAAAGAACACCAGTTGAAGATGTTCATCTCTAGATTGATAGTTGTTCATCTGCAATATCCTACTGTTCAAACCAGTCGAAACGGTGAGGGAAAACACTCATTTATGGGCCAAAACTTGCATAAAAACAACCAAAATGCAGAGAAAATAGTGGAGAAACAAATAGTACCTGGAAGGGGTGACAACGTCTGAAGGCGAAGAGAGATGGGCAACACATGGTTATGGACAAGACGCGCCGTACTGCAAATTAATACCTACTCGACACGTGGATAGATTTGAAACGGCGGTTACAGAAGCATTAATGACAGGGCCATCCCTCAAAAAGTTCATGACTCAGCCATCGTTTACCTTCGGGAATGCTATACAAGTACGCTTAATGTTCGGCCACACTTTTCAACTCCTCATCCACCTCCGAGCGTGTGAAGAAGGATTTGAGGGGCTATTGTTGTGGACTGAAATTGCCAAAGGTCCAGAGAGTTCAAAAGGGTTGCAAGTTGGAACCCACTGTTTAGTTGCCTCAGTTCGTCTATAAGCTGGGTTATGTCTCGGGAAGACACTCAGCAGGTCTGCCGAACGTTAGCCGAATCCCAGCTGCTCAGCCGAACGCCCTTTCTGCCCCTTGAGCTCAACACTCAGCAAGCCTTTCCTTTGTTTGGCAGAGTGGTAACGCTCGGTGTGTCTTGTCGCTCAGTAGAGCTCGTTACTTAAAGAGTAAGGCAAGTCTATGGGTATTCAACGTTCTTGTAGAAGCTTTCATGTCAGAGACAGAAGTGACATCTCTGCTCGACGTGACATTCCTGACATTGACAAACGCGGCTTTACACACCTTAGGAAGCGGCGCTCATTAAATGACTCTGGCATGTGACGTCATTCGAGTGTAGCTACGCGCGTGAAGGGCACTACCGACTTCCTCAACACTCAAAGTCTTGCCTATAAATACAAGACCACCCCTTCTAGTGCAAGGGTCTGAAAAATTATTATTGCTCCTCTCTCTCTCTCACCATACCTTCTGACTATATTTCTCTCTGTCCTCATCCTCTGCCACCTACTGACTTTTTCGTTAGAGCTTCTCACCGGAGGAACACTCCCATCTGGTTTGTAGGTACTCGAGTCATCTCTTCATCCCTTCACGGTTCAATTGCGGGAAGGAAAAAGGTTCAAGATTGATTCAGCTCCCACACAATCATAGTCAAATTTAACCTTCGAGACCAATTAATCTTCTCATTTTTTGGTTTGACAACTTTGACAATTTTGACACTAGAGGTCTTGGATATTCGAACCACATATTTGAAAGGTTAATACGCCACACAAAAAACCCACAGCCTCGAAAGCGACAGAAAGAAAGGATTATTGCCACACAAATATGTGAAAACTTAGAATTTGAGTTTTATGAAATGCTTTAATGCGTGAAACAAAATCATACACTAAAATTTGCTTTTACCGTTAATTGGGTCCAAAAGAAAAGGTAAAGAACAAATCAAATTTATACTCACGGTTATATATATTGTATGGGAATTAGACTATATCCTTTTGAATTTTGCAAACATTGTATCCCTAGCTTGCACTCTTTTTTTATTCAATTGAAATTTAAATCCATCCTTAATTAACTCACTTTTCGAAAATGAAAGGTGCTTTTATCATTTCAAGAAGATAAAGAGAAGGGGAGGGCATTTTCTTTTGAAAAATGATTTTGTCACTCCTTTTTTTTGTTAACGTCACTCCTCTACAAGTGTATATACTTGTAAAAGAGTAGCGTTAATAAAAAAAGAAGTGGCAAAATCAGCAGTCTTTATTTTTTGTTACTCCATTATACGTGTGAATTTGGTGGTGAACATTATTGAACCACGTACGTGACCGGCCGGGATGGGACGATTATGATCCCAATGCAAAACAGCATTGCACGTGCAATACCCATGTGCTCATCTAGCGGTACTGTGGACTTACTAATCCTCTTGGGATTGCCCAAGTTTATCTCTCTGATTAAAAATTTAAGCTCTAGTGAAAGGAAGAAAATGCCAATTAATTACTTCAATTGTTGACAACTATAATCTTAAGAGAACAAGAGTGTTTTGACATATAGTACAATGTAAATGAGTGATTATTCAGTGCTCCTAGAGCACCACGTACCACGTGATGATAGTCTAGGGGCCTATCACTATACATTCACTAATTCACATGACGTCCAGTAATCCAAGAGGCAAGTATATATTGATAATTTTTTTTTTTTTTTGAGAATGCACAAACTTATATTCATAACCAAACAGTACAAATGACCCAAACAGCCTGAACAACAATAATTCCCAATTTTGTGGGTTAAGTGTTGACTTGTTGGGTATTTTAGTGAATTAGTTAAAATCGTGCGATGAGTGATCTGTTTGATCTCAAATGTCCGAGCCAATTTACACGAACTCGATTAAACCTGGAGAATCGTGTGTAATCAAGAGTACAGACTTTACGGTCCACCATTATTAAGAGTAAAATTCCTTTCACTAGGAGTAGGAGAATTTCTCCAATCAGAGGTATTGTGGTAAACTCCGTGAGGAATTTGGTTTTCTGAGATTCTTATTCCTTCAAGATTGGGATGATGATGCTGAATTCTGGAGGGTGCACTACCTGAGCCTTTAAGTAGGCTTCATATTTGATTGGGAAACCCTTGGTTTGTTACCAGGGCAATAATATTACTAATGGTATATTCCTTTTGAATAACCAGATTTATTCTAATATGTCATTTTTGATATATCACATTATTAATGAGATTCAGATATTCAGGGTTATTATCTTCCTTTTCACCTTTCTCCAAGGCATCCAACCTTTAGCTTATGGTAGAGATGTCTCGGACAGTTCTATCCTGGAATGATTTCAATAATCTAATTTCTATTTTTAGAGTATTAATTTCCCCTTTTAGATCCGGAATGGTAACGGACCTATTACTATTACCTTGTTCTATTCAATCTAGAATATTTTTTAGATTATAAGTGCCATCAGGAATCTGTGGTTTATCATCTTCTTCTTCTTCCTTATTAGAAGAGATACAATCTTCAATAACTTGCATTTTTAATTGAGGATCTTGTATTTCGATCCTTTAATCTTTGGTATCTGAGCCATAATGGCTTAAGTTTACACAAACTCGATTAAACCTGTAGAATTGTGTGCAATGATTGTTAGACTCCATGGATAGAAGTAGAACCTTGCTTGAGGGAGCACGTGAAAGGATTTTAATTCACTTCTCCCTTTCTCAATTGTCCATATCATTTTTTTTTTCTTTTTGTATTCAATTAATCAAATGTTCAGATCAGTTTGAGTGAGTACATTTCGATCAATCTCAGGATTCTGCAATTAATGGCCGAATAATCTTTTAATGACCTCAAAATTTAAAATGTTTGATCCCATGGGTTTAGGCCTACTCCCTACATACCAAGTGGGTCTGGCTGATGGATTTTTAACATATACAATAAAGCATAAAAAACCACCACTAACCAAAGTGACACCAAGAGAAACCTAGTAGTAGCCTTTATAAAATGACGATTGCAAAAGTCAAATATCCATTATTGATTTGCTCGAACCAAACGAGTCATAGGATCATTCTGTTATTCTATGACTTAAATTTCAGAGCTACCCGTATTTTCCTCCATCTCCAAAATACAAAATAATAAATGAAGACTTTTTAAATATAGTAGCTTTCAAACTCGGGAGCTGGCACAAATACAAAAAACCTGTAGGAAGTTTTGCAAATAACTTCACCGGTCCATGGTTTTGAATTTTTTTTTTAACCTATTACAGACCTCAATTAATGATCGAAATTATTCATTTTTAATAGTTTGTCGACATGTTCCACCGTATTAAAACTTACTCTAATTTTTTTTTTTGAATACTCTAATTGAATACCTAAGTAAATGAACCAATTTAAATGAAACCAAATAGAGCTTTAAGTTCTAATCGAAAAATAAAGAATCACACCACATTCATTCCTAAACTAAAAGACTATGACCAAACGTGTCAATTTATTTTCTTTAGAAATATTTTTATTTTTTTGATCCGCTTTCTTTCTTAATAATACTTAAAGGTATATTAATCGATATCTGATCAACACGATTTTTGATACGATTAGTGTTTTGATGAACTCTACATGATGAACGGTAGTCGACCAATGCTTTAACAAACACCACCACTTGACAGCTAATGGAAAGTGGTATTTTATCCCTCCATGAATCGTGCAATTATTTTATGAGACACTCGAGTCATACAAAGGAAAAAGCCACGTGAGCCCGTACGATTATGTAGCAGTGCACGTGCACCCTTTGGAAACTCACATGCCTTCACATTCACGCTAGCTTTACAAGTTTGGGGGTTTACTGGAATGGGGATCAGCATGTGTGTTGTTCCAAAAAAAAAGGCCAACATTTTGGTGCAAGAAACTCCATCATTTTATGTCATGTTTGATACCCATTAAATGAGCAAGAAATTAGTAATAATTTTTTTATTTTTGTGGGGCCCAATTTGTAGGGCGCTTTACGCCCTTCGAATTTTGAAACAGCCCTTACCAATATGGGATTGTATTAATTTTTTTCAAGAACTCATAAAAAACAATTTTAAGAATAACTTACGGTTTGAATCATTTTTGTAGGACCCGTAATGGGCCCCACAAAAATCAAAAAAAATAATAATTTATTTCTTGCCCATTTAATGGGTACCAAACATAACATAAAAGGATAGAGTTTCATGCACCAAAATGTTGGCATTTTTTGGGACAACACACATACTGACCCGGTGGGTTTTACCACCTTGCTCAATTCGATTCACTATGACCGGAGTACAAGATCGGCTCCATTAAAATTCCTTGGCTCAGTCACTCAATAAGCAAATCAACTTAATATATTTTTAAAACTCGTTAAGTATTCAAATCAAACATTAGTAATCAACACTTTGGCTCCTTTAACTTATTTATCAATCAACATTAACTATAACTCTACGTATATATCAGCGACCAGGGCCGGCCAGGGATAAGACCCTCAAGCCCTCGGGCTTGGGCAACTCTCGGCATGAGGCAACCAAAAATAAATAAATTTATGAATAGAAAAATATAAGTCCGACAAAAAAAAAAAAAGTGTTAGTGAAGAGCAATGGAAGTCAATTACCAGAAGAGCAATAGAAGTGATTTCACGCTCTTCTATCCAATGAATGTATTCCTATTTTTGTCTTTAAGCTAATGAACAAATAATGGACCTAAAACTAATTTTCTAATAAATCTATTCAAAAAAATTCTAACCAAGAGTGCATTTGTTGACAGAATACATCCACCGAATTGGAGAGTGAAATCACATGCTCAATGAAAATCAACTTCTGTATAAATACCGGCCAAACAAATTATGGAGTAATGTGGAAGAGAGATGGTTTGATTTTCCTTGCCTCCTTCCCTTCCCAAAATTTCAAATGTAAGCCACAACAGCTTTGGGCTATTTGTGGGGGTCGTCATCCGCTCGTACTTACAAACTTATGGCTCGTTAGGCAGACATAAAATTCTAAAAAATAAATGTGTATAAAAGGTGAAAATGCAGGAATTAGTTAAGGACGATGGGTTATCTTAGGGGTTTGTTTGGTAGTTAAAATGGATGGATAAAAAACAACACAAAAATTTACATAATTGTCTATTGTAATCAGAATACAAGAAGGTTTTAGAGAGATTAGAGGGGCAACAACACCCATTCAGATAAGCTAATCCTAGAGGGTGGGATGAGTTTCACTAGCCCCCTACAGGGGTCTTAACTTATCCGCCAAAAAAGAATCCAGGCGCAAAAGACTGGCCCGGCTTAGCTTATCCTCCCAAGGCCCTTATCTCGATCTCCCAAATGGACCGTAAGTCTTTTGCTCTCATCAATTGCAAACTTTAGACGATATACATCAACGGAGGTTTGCGGGGTGATAATATGTTAGTCAACAGAAGGTTCAGAAGCTATCCATAGCCCTGAACCCCAAACCTGCTCCCTGTGGAGCTCGAACCTTGGCTACCACTGAGGAAAGAAATGAGACAACTAACTCAATGACAACGGAAAAGGGGAAATAAAAACCAGATAAGGAAGAAAGAGATGCTAAGGTAGCAGGAAACTATCAGGTTATGCTACCTGTTCAAATTTGTAAATACTGTCCTCATTTTCTATCTCTTACCAAATACTGGGGAAAAAAAAACAACAAAAGAAAGATCAACATTCTCATACCTTAAAAAAGAGTACCGTTCCCCCTAAAACTTATATGGCATAGCACAACATTACTGCATCTGCTATATAAGATGGTGCACAGACAACATGATTTTTTCAGGTGCGATCCATTGACAAAACCAAACAAAATTGGTTAATAAAGCAAGAAAAAAGGATCATTTAACCACACAAGGCGAGCCCCTTCAATGCACACAATTGCAGTTCCATGAATATCGCAACTCCCAGCACTCATCACAACATTGTTCATTAAGAACCAGCGTCTGCATTCCCCCATGTAGAAACCTAATCCTCATTTTGACTTTCGTCCTTGACAAGCTTGATCATGTCATCGATTCGGAGAATTGTTATAGCTGCTTCAGTCGCAAACTGGCGGCACAGAAAAAAAGAAAAGAAAAGAAAACTTTGATCAAGCTCTGAAATTCATTCAAATCCAGTTTACAAAATATAAATAACGCATGCACAAATGGACGTATAAACAACTTCTACCTGTAGTATCTTCACTTTGCTCATTGCGGGCTCAATGACTCCAGCTTCTAGATTGTTACGGACAGTTCCCTTCAAAAGATCTAGTCCCATGCTGAAACAATTTTAAAAAAGCCGACCCAAATAAGTGATCCAATCATATTGTAACGGCGTCCTCGCTGAGTTTGTAAACTTTACTTTTATTCAAGCATAATCTAGTACTTATTAGCATTTTCAGTATAACACAGTGTAGCACACGGCATGACGTCTTACATCCCTTATTACTATAAGACTTGGTACTCCATATGTTCAGCTATCGGTGCGACTGCTTATACCTTACCGTTCTATAAACTACCAACTCAAAACTGTAATCGACTAATCGCCAAATTAGAAAAAGTTGGTACTAACCACGTTCTGTAATCAGTTTTGTGTGTTAAATTATTTGAGTGGAACATTACGCATCCCAGAGCTTCTCCCCGGTGAAGCAAATAGAACTATATACATGGGATAATTTAAGAATAACAAATGTCTACTGGCCCGACCATGTCTCTGATTCCTTATATATACTTTTTGGTGGGACATACTAGGAACACTCAAGGGAAACATTCAGAGGTCATAATGCAATTTTTAAAAGTTCGGCCAAGTCAAAATTGATATGGATGCTTAGTCGTCAACACTTATGTAGTGATTGTTGGTCTATACCCTAACAATATTACTACTAATTGGGAATTTTTATCCTATTTTGACTGAAACAACTTATTCGATTTTCAGAGAAAAAATATGCGTACCAAATATTTATACTTCTAATACTCAATGTGTCCCCAAGATATGTCCTAAATTTTCAAAAAACTAACGTGTCTGTGTCCGTATCCCATGTCTCTGTCCATGCTTCTTAGGACATACTTAAGCAGCAGAAGAATACCTTGACAGATGTTTCTTATCTGCCTTGGTTTGGGCAGTGTGGTGGTAAGCACGCAGTTTGGCAACTAATTCAGTCGCATCCTTAGCAGCATTGACGGCAAGAACCTGCACCAGATAATTGTGAATTGGGAATACCTGAAATACTAAGGAATTGGGGTGGGGTTAAAACAAAAAATAATCTAATCAACTCATCACATCACATCTTCTGGACCTTTGGTATGATTAACAGAGATTCAGCAAATTCTGCAATTGCCAGCTGCTCCCGAGATCCTAATGTAGTGGCAAGATACTCCAAATAGACAGATAAGGCAGCCTCAACTGCTCCTCCTCCTGCAACCACCTAGTTTGCCACAGCGCAAGATGATTAAAATGGATAGATCGGGAGACTACAAATCTTGCCATGAACAACTTCCCTCTTTCTAGTACTTCAGTCAGAAAACCATGTGAGCATGCATAGGGGAATGGGAGGGGATCTCTAATCAGGAAATCTTCCAACGGATGAGGAAGGACCACAAAGAGAAAAAATCACAACTACCCGCTCCCTAAAAGGGTATTGGAAAATAAATAAGCATTGGTCATCTATCTTCATACACAATCAAAAGTAGGCTGGTAAAACTTGACAAAAAAGAACTGGAGGCCAGCTCATCATGATTACAGGCATCTCAAAATTAAATTCCCAGCAATGCAATAAATTGCGGACGGATAAAAAAAACTGACAGTACACGGTTTGACAGAAAAGCAAATTTCAAAGGTGGACAAGAAGACATAGTATGTGATAGGTAAGGCTCACCGTATTGGATTCCAAGGTCCTCTTGACAATGCACAAAGCATCATGCAAAGCTCTATCCATCTCATCAAGCATATAGTCATTTGCACCCCTCAGTATTAACGAAACCTGGAAATAACATGCCAAGAATATCAGACAACTCAAGCAACGAATTTTGATCTAGACGTAAGACCATATCAATTTGCTTCAGTATTGTTACCCGAAAATTTCAGCACAGACAAACCAAATGACAGCACCACAGAATTTTAACAATGTCAAGTTCTGAGAGAGAAGCTTTTGTACCATGTATGTTTCTTTCATTCTGTCATAGTATTCTAGCTCGTCACATCGTGGAGCAGTTGAAAGTTTCAACATTCTAAATGAAATAAATCACATACCGCACTTGTGTTTTTTGTCCCTTTTATCATGATCACATCATCATCAGAAATACGCTCCTCAACTACTTCATCTGCGTGTCCAATAAGTGATGAATCGAATGTTTCATCTCCTTCCATATCAGCAAATGTTGAAACCTACACACACAAACAATGAGAACAAGACAATTGTGGAAACAAGTAACAGATGAGTAAGGTTTTAGGGGTAGCGATTTGTAAATCAGACAAAACTTGGAGGGGAACAACTAGTCTTCCATGTCAATTGGCAATTGCTAGGTGCTGAAGCAAAATACAGGAAGGAAAAAAGTTAAGGGGAAATACAAAACAGGGTGGTAGATGGGAAGCAGAATAGAACCTGCTTGATCATCACTTTAGAATCTCTAGATTAAAACTTTATCATCTAAAACTTTTATCACTAACATAACTTTATCGCTATTGTAACTCTTAAAACAAAAGTGCTCCAATGTGTGAGATTATTTCTTACAAATACACCGGGGGTCAGACACACAACGGGTAGCTCGCTTCCAAGCCGGCCTAGACGGGTGTAATTTAAACCGCAAAAACCCAACCGACTTACAAAACCAGCCGAAAGAAGCGGCTTGATTTGGTTTCCCTATATCTTTTCATATTGCTTAACAATACCCCTCACTCTGAACCCACCCTAAGTTTAAAAAAAATAAGAAAGAGAAGGGAAAAATGGTTGTTCCCAACCCAGCCCCGTTCCGCAACTTAAGAAAATAGAAGAGGATAAGGGGTTGAAACAAAATGTGATGGGTTTAGATTGGCCATTGACTGAATGGAAAATAGGAAGAAAAGGAGACAAAAGGGAAAGAGGAGGAGCAGAATAACCACAGTTAGATCCACGAATATATGCCTTAAAGGTAGAAATTAATTTGAAACATCGATAAGGTCATTTTACAAATGTTGAAAAGAGTCGCAATTGGGTTGAGGAACTCCTCCCCACCCCATGCCCAAACTGGGTTTTGCTCATCTTTCCCAAAATCCAAGTTACCCAACTAAAAAGCCACCAAATCCGTCCCTTTGGGGTGAGGGACCTACTGGGTCTGGGTTTATGCCATCCCTAGGCATACTTTTTCAATTGATACTGCCACTCTCGATAGGTATTTTCCGAAGACATTTAATACAATTATTGCTTCAGATGCTACAACAAGAAACATACCACAGTTGCACCTGTTGCCTTGGCAACATGGCGAAGATCCTCCTTCCTAACACGCCTCACAGCAATTGCACCAGCCTCCACAAAGTACTGAGACAGCATATAAGGAAACACAGTTTGAAAATAAGTCCAATTCCAACAAAACAATTATATGTAATTTGATAAACGGACAAACTCCAGTGTTTAAATACCCCAAAAGTAATCGACAGCCAATTTGAGCACACTTGAAATGCATTAAATATGTGTTCTACCTAGCAGGCACAACAAAACCTGGTATAGATTGGGTATAGAAATGGGCTTCTATCAGGCATCCATTCATTAACATGCACGAAAAAACACTTCAAATGATAGACGAATAAAACAGTCCCAATTCACAAGTAGTCCTCACAAATGCTGTTTGTATATTCCTAAACAGAATAATCAAAATAGCTGAATCCCAAGGCAAAACAGATTAGTCCTCTAACCAACTCAGTATGACTCTTAGGCATATTCGTCGTTTGTTCAGCATTCTTCCTATTTCCTGATTACCGGCCTAATAACTGATTTAGTCAACACACACACAACAAACACCAACATATATAAAAACATGAGCTGCAACATCTACATAAATGACTTCCAGTACACTTACAACAAGAGGTCCAACAAGGTAATGTGGTGGCCAGAGGGCCTCACAAAAGAAGCAAATGAGTCAATAATAGAGGACTATGACAATCTTGTGGTTACACAACTGCAACTATTTAATGATCAACACAAGGGCAAACTTGCCTTAAGGGCCATGTCATCGATCCCCTTTGTGGTCAAAACTACATTGGCTCCAGCCTTTAGAAGCTTCTCGATCCGTTCTTTCGTCATATCAGCTTCTCTGTAAACATAAGTCCATTTAGTAATACTCACACCACAGTCACATACCCATGCATAGCCATAAGGAAAAATATCTTATTTCTCTCTGTGGATGGCCTGGCCTATTAATCTAACTGTACACCCAACAAATATTTCTTGCTAGAGAATACATCCCAACATATTGCTCATGCGGTTCTAAATATGGTAATGTGGAATGTCGAATGGTGAGAGAATAACGCCGTCAATGGACAATTAAGTATTAGCATAGAAAAAAAACTTCCCAACACAACCTTAAAAAAACAGAATTTCGCAGACATCACCTCTGACGAATCTTTTCAAGCTCCCGTGGATCAGTGACTAAAACCTGGATTCCCAATTGCATTTTTGTCTTCTGCAGGTTGAAGTCAAGACAGGCAATCCTAGCAGGGGAAACTCTAAGTGGCATTCCTTGGGCAGCACGGCCTGTATTCAAAGCATAGCCATTCAACAGGTAGCTATCTTTTGCACTTTTTCCATGGGCTTTGAGAATATTGATTCCCTAAAAGCATCAAGATCATCAGAACTTAAATTCCAGATCCTAAAGCTTTAAAAAGTGGCTGGAGTTTCACTTTAAGTAAATGTCGACTTGTTATCTTTACATTGGGATAAAAGCTCAAATACCTCTCACAATGACACATGATCAACACATCCCGCAAAATATGAGCACGTTCAACACTATTCAGTGACAAAAAAATTAAAAAAATACTTGTACACAACAGCTAACCTTGATTGGGTACTTGATTTCACCCCTTGCATTGATCATCTTAACTGCTAGGACTGCTTCCACAACCTATATAGTAAAAAAAAAGTGGATAGATTATCTCCATAAATTTAGAAAGAAACAACGGCCCTTGAAGAAGATAAGGACTTCACAATAAGGAACCCTAATTACCCAAAAAACAAATAAGGAACCCATTAGTCAAAGAAGAAAAGAAAATCGTGCTGGGTGAAAGAGTGGAAATAATCCACAAATAAGCACAGGGAATGAGAAAAAGTTATTCATCGTTATCCGTATTACGGTAGCAAGTTCGCAGCCATAGCATAAATCAATTTTTTGAGAATGGGCAGCAGAATACCAATATGACTGTTCATTAGTGGATGAAAATTTAACGTCGTTATACCAAAGATACACATTTCATATGAGAAACAGAATGGAAATAGTGGTTGTCTAAGTAGATAATCAATATGATACAATCCTGCCTTCGAATTATAAATTGTCTTAATTTCTTCAAGAATGGATCCTCTCCAGTCCATGTTGACAGTCCTGATCGGCACTGTTCATTTGCTGCAATCAATGGTTTGGATGTACTTTTAAACTCTTAGGTAAGAGATAATGAGAAAATCCGAACCATTGAACCTACCAATGGACGGTCAAAGAAAGACATGTCACGGGCCGAAAGATGAATATAATAAAAAGACAAAAGAGACACAATGAAATTGTTTAACTGAATATGTCAATCAGCTGCATTAAATTCCATTTCCAAGTCAAACAACTGGAGCCACAACTTATCGAACATCGTTGGAAAACACCCATATGGCATACCAAATTTGCAAAAAAGTCACTGTCACCAGCAATCAACTTCGAGGACATGCTTGTCTTGGCACAGTTCACGAGAGAATCTTTACCAAGCTTTTCCACCTGAAATAAGAACATAAGAGCAACCTGGCTCAGGATAACATACACTGGTCATGCTGCAGTCTTTCACTAAATTTCAGCACATGAGCATATTTGGCATAAAAGCCCAAACATATCACAACTGTATCAAACTTATGGACCTTCATAGGTCAAGATAGAAAGAAAAAAAAAAAAGAGTTCAACTTTATGGTTCTACTACATAACTAACTAGTTCTCCCTATCCTTCTATAGCATACTATTATGATAAGGGGACTCCCAAGTAAGTGTAGATCCCAGTTTTTGGTGATTGAAGCTCTGTCACGCTGCGCAATGTCCAAAGATCCACAAACACACACACACACGCAAAAACAAAAACAAAACAGTACCACGGGACCACTCTAGCAGACACAAGGACATTCATAGAAATCAATAATCAAAAAATGAGTATGAATGGAAATTAACTCATGTAATTCACAACCTCTAGCATAAGTAGTATCCCACGTCCATCCAACCACAATTCCATTCATGAATTATGTATTGAAATTGTCTTCCAGTTCCAATATCCTGATTTTTATCTTCAAGTTCCCATACTCGAATTTAGATATTGTTCACCTCTCTCTCTCTCCCCTTGCCGTGTCAATATCTATCTGACTTGTTGCACAGGTACTCATACTCTCTCTCTCCCCTTGCCGTGTCAATATCTATCTGACTTGTTGCACAGGAACTCATACTGCAGGCTCCCTCTGCGCGATGAAGAAAGTTTGGGATGA
>BPLS01000498.1:894882-928109 GCA_019656275.1 Rhododendron kiyosumense | reverse complement strand
AGGAAAAATCCTCTTAGTTGAGGTAATCGAACGGATAACACAATTGCTTAATTTAAATTAGTTGTTTCAAATCAATTTGAAAAGAATAATTTTTTTCTTGAAGTTATTTCTTTTTTGGCACGCCCGCACACAATCATTTGGCATTTGATTGAGCTAATTTAGCCCAAACAACGCTACAACCCAAACCCCTAGCGAAGATTTCAATTAGTTTTAGGAGGAATGATAGAAAAGTGGTGCGACAACTAAAAAAAACACGTTATTAGTATTATCTTCATTATTACAGGGTAAAAGAAAAGCCCTTCAAAATTATTCCAACTCACAAGAGCAAGTATGGGCAATCGGATACCAATTCTAGGCCCACTCCGCCACAACCGTTCTAGCTCGTCGACAGAACCCCGCCGCCAAGGGCCGACCATCGTCAAGGGCTCCCGAACTTCAAGCCCTCCCTCACTAACCTTTCCCTCCTCTCACTACCATCCCCCAGACGGAACACAACCGACGTGAACGAACTCTGCAGCACCATTTACGCCAGCGCAAACAAGAACACCATGAGGAACATACAGAAGTAGAACAACGACCTCCCTCTGAACAGAAACAACGGGAACTTGCGAGCGCTCAATGCCGGGCGACCGTGGTGGTGGCATCTGCGCCGATCCGACATTGTTTTGCCGGTTCGATCCTTGGTGGTGGTGTTGTTGTTGTTAACGGGACTTCTTGTCGTTGTTGTGGTTGGGTTAGAGTTTTGTTTGAAGCGATTACGGTCACAGATCGAACCAAAACCTAGGCCAGTGGTGGAATTGGCAGGGCGGTGGCATTGTCACCGTCCTCCTCGCTGAAGGAGAGGCGGTCGGGACTCGCTGAGTTACAACCCATTTTTTGTTGCTTGGCAGGCACTCGTTGAAGGAGATCCCATCATTAGATTTTGACCGTTGTCTCGCCGTTTGTTTGGTTTGGTTTTTGGGGGAATAGTTGCCGAAATTAGGATTAGGGGTGTGAGGTTTCTAAGATTTGTCTAAAATTTTGGGATTCAAATTAGGGGTGACTATCCTAAAATTAGGCTAAGGACCTTTCAAATTTTTTTTTAATCCCAAAAATCCTTGCCTATATTATACATATATATAAAGGGCAACTCTAAGATTATTTAACAGTGAGGATGAAAACTTAACTGTTCAAAAAGTGCCGAATGAAAAGTTACGAGAGATGAGGATTAAGGATGAATATTTTAAAAACTCCGAATTTCAAATGTATGATATTCATTCAAGATGGCAAATCAGAAAAGAACATTCATTCAAGATGTGGCCCTACTAAGTAACTGTTGGCTGAATAATTAAGTTGGATGATTTTTTTGTCTTTATTCAAAATTTTATCATATTTGTTATTTTTGTGTGTGTAGATTATTGCTTTTCATTAGGAGATGAATCTAAAAAGTAAAAAATTAACATTGAAACCCAAATTTTAGATTCCTTTTTTTCATGACAAACCAATAGTTCAAAAAAAATTGACAAAAACAACAAATGCAATTTCCTTTTTGAATAAGAAAAAAAAAATGCTACATTGCTTTTTAGGCCAAAATTGGCCTAATATTTTGTACTTGGTTTCTCCATGCTCTTAAATGGGTACACCATACACCAAATGTATATTGTGTTATGTGGGTCTCACTTGGAGTTCAACGTAAATGATTGGAGCCTCTTTATTTGCTTAAAAACATTTTATGAGCATCTCTTGAAAAAAAAAAAAACATTTGATATCGATGAGATTTTACGCCCAATTTCCTGTCACGAAGCTAATTTTTTTCAAGTATGCTTAAAAACATATTCTAAAAAATTAAGCGGCTACAATTATTTGTGTGAGATCCCTGAATGGGCTCCACAAATAGTGGTGTATATTTGGTGTGTACACCAAATTGTGTACCTATGGTTTTATTGCTTAAAATACTTGGCAGTGTTCCAGTTTATCTCTTAAAAAATAAGTACTCTCTCTATTCCTTTTTTAGAGTCCAGTATTCCATTTTGGGCTGTCCTTTAATAAGTGTCCATTTTGTAAAGTTAATGGGTAAAAAATGGTACATTTTCCATTTTGCCCCTAAAAATATATTCTATTTTGAAAAGTTAGTGAGTAAAAGTTGATGTGAATGGTATAATGATTATGTTTTCTTAATAAGTTGGAGTTACGAAACTGAACACTTAAAAAGAGACGGAGAGAGTACTTATATGCAATTTTCAAGCTTAAAAATTATAGGCTAACTGAAATAAAAAAAATATGGAACATGAATATTGTTTGATTTCAAACCCTGCAAAAAAATTGAAAAATTATTTTTATACATTCATTATTTTTAAACTTGAAAATAGATCCTAATTTCTTAAGTAAGAAAGTGGAACGACCATGTAGAGAAAAATAAAATGTCTATGATGCTCTCAAGTGGTATATGAGCATCATACTCTTAATGAATACGAACCATTGGATTGAAAATCAATAAATTATAGCCCTTTGATCAAAACCAAAAATTAAAAGTAGAGGGGGTTTGTTAAAATCAAGATGGTTTTGTGAACTTTTAACCAAAAAGATCGGAAAATTACTTATCATAGAACATGTTACATATACCATTGAGTAAAACAACACTTATCATTGAATAAAGCTAAACTTACTATAGATTATGAAGAAACTTACTACAACTGGTTGCTCGGGTAACAAGTTACTATTTACCAAAAAAAATAGTACCCTATTTTTTGGTAGGAAAATTTAGAGATTTTTGGGATTTATATGTTTACAACACTTTAAGCTATATACATCATATTTTTTGCCTTGTTGCAAACAATTGGGTAGTGAAAAACCTAAAAAATGGTGTTCGATTATAAATCTAGTTTAAGATTTTAATTTAGTCTTAAGATATAATTAGAAGAATTATTTGACAATTTTTTCGTAATTTCCAAATAACATTTTAAATATATTTAATTAATTAATTTTTAAATAACCATATATTTAAGTAACTTACTTTTAAATATTATGGAGAAAACAAGGTATTGATTAAATATTTTGAAAATTTACAAATTAAGTTAATATATAGTATAAAATAACACTATAAGTTAATTGTTACAACATAATTCAACAATAAATATATTTTTGCTTAATAGATATTGAATAATTTAGTAGAATTCTCAATTAAATTTATAGTACTATTTAATAATAAAATTAGGCTATTTAGTTTTATTAATATAGTTTATAGTAATCAATATGACATAATTTGAAAATCTAACAACTAATAGTATTGATAGTGTAGATACCCCAATATGGATCTCCCGATTGTTTTACTTCATTTTTTCGGTTTCTTGTTTCCCCAATGATGAATCAGATCAAAAGCAGTCTTGAGAATGAAAAGGTTTGAGCTTGGAGTGAGTGGAACCCTTCCTAAACCCATAAGCCCTAAGTCAATACCCTGACCCAGGTTTGACCATCGCGCGTTACACTAGTTCACTCGCGCGGTGATCCATCTGCCAGGTGTTGGTCAGAGTCAAAGCCGTGATTGTTGACCAACACGCGAGTTGGAAGCTTCGTCGTGCAATGATGTCATTCTGTCACGCAATGGTCAGCACCTGTCCCTTTCACCTTTTTCCAGCTAGATTTTGTGATGATCAGGGGTTTGCAGAGCTGTATAACCTAGTTTCGTCACCAGTACAGCGTTTTGCAGGGCTGGGCTTGCACCACCCTCTCACCCACTCTCCCACTCTCCCACTCTCCCATCACCTTTTGGACCTCCCTTCTCCATCAAGCAAACACAACCAGCCTTGTTGGCTGGTTGTATAGCTTAGTGTCCTACCAACCAAGCACTCTCTCACTCCCTATATATACCCCCCATGGTTATTCTTTCAAAGGGTTACAAAAAATCAAGCAAAAAAGGCAACGCAAACCCTTAAATACACTTGATATTCCCTCACTCTTGCCATCTTCATACACTCATTACACAAGCTCTATCACCTTAATTCACATCACTCAAGCAAAGGAATAATTTACTGCATGTTTACTGCTTTGATCCCTAAGGGGGGCTGTGTCACGCCCCCAACTTTCAGCTAAAATAATAATATATTTTCTACAAACTAAGTCCTTCTCTCAACTATATTTACCCTTAAATGTCATGTAAATCCAAATAGCAAATCAAGTCGCTTCTTCTTCTTCTCTCTAAATTTTTTTTTTTTTTTACATAAAGTCTCACAAACACCTTCCACAAAAAAAGGGCTTTACAATAATCAAGGAGAGGAGTTTAGACATAACTTTACATATTTTCTAACCAAAAGATACAACCTTCAATTGCGAGTAAAGTACACAACATGAATTAGACTAGATGATAAACACCTCCTTAATGATTTCAATGAAGCTCTCAAGGGACGTCTCAATGTGCACTCCATGCAATCTAAGCTAAGTGCTATGGCGAGTACCTGAAAGGATAGGGTGAGCTACACTAGCTCATAGAGATATCCATACCTAAATTATATGTAGAAGTGAAGACAGATCCCAAGGAAAAACATTTTCCAAACGCATATTTGTTTTGTCAAAATGTGGAACTCAAAATACCATACTCACGCTGGAAAATGTTTAACTCCATTTCTCAAACACTGACACTCTCACCCACACACACCAATATTCTTAAAAATCTCAGCTTACCGTTACGGCGTTACCCAAATCAATCCCTGCTTTTTCATTTCCATTTCAAAGACCTAAAGATTAATCTAAGTTCTTTAATGAATAGCATCATTCTTGTTGTCTTAAATAACTAGCCAACCTCTCACCAAAAATATACACTACGCAGGTAGAGTCAAACTATGGAATAACAATAACACATCGAATAATACCACACCTCGACCGTAAGGAGACTCACCCATAAACCCCAAATCAAATTCCAAATCTCAAGTTAACTTCAAGCCAAAAACCCTTCTCCTTAAGGTTTCCTTTATAAGTCTAACGTGCAAATACCCTATATGTAACTCCCACAATGCATCATACCACAAGGTACCAAATATACACCAACACAGAATAAGTTGCCCACCGCATATCAGGAGAACAAGCCACAATGATTTGGAGGCCTAAAAGAAGAGATATAAAACACGTATTGGCATACTACACGATCCAAGGTGGCAACTCAAGTTCAAGTTCTGTGTTTCTCATACGCATATTCCACTTTGTCTCAAATTCACATCATCGATTTTCAAAACCAATTTCCGTTTCTTTTCTTTTTCTTTTTGAAAACACCAATAACCCAACCATTAGAAACATACTACCAAAGTAGAACCATAACTTGCCTTCAGATAGGAATTTGCAAATTGCCATACACATTAAAACTTAACATCTTGATGCAGAAGGATTCATAGCATAACGTAACAAATAAACGACCAATTCCCAATCACTTATGTCATGTGCTTAATCTCATTCATTCACTTTCTGTGCTTAAAATCTTATAAGCATGTTTTCATTCAATTCCAGGCTTTTAGGACCCCCGTGCGTCCACTAAAATCCTTTCATTCAATTCCGGGCTTTTGGGACCCCCGTGCGTCCACTAAAATCCTTTAATTAAATTTCGGGTTTTTGGGACCCCCGTGCGTCCACTAAAATCCTTTCATCCTTTCATTCAATTTTGGGCTTTTGGGACCCCCGTGCGTCCACTAAAATCCTTTCATTAAACTCCGGGCTTTTAGGACCCCCGTGCGTCCACTAAAAATCCTTTCATTCAGAGTCTAATTTGCAAATACCTATAAAGATCCACATCTATGTAGTACCCCTCAATGCTTGACAACCATGCACTCATGCCAAATGATTCACCAAATCCTGTTTTTAACTCACTGCAAGCCCAAATACTCAATCTCATAGAAAGACATCAAATAATTTACACATCGCGTCAAACATTCTACAACTTAATTTATCATCGATCGTATCATCCATCTAATCCATTTTCTATTCCAATCGTTTACAAGTATTTTAACCCTTATGCTCACTAGTTCTCATATCCCTATAATTAATCATACACACTTCTAGTTCTGACGATGTCCGATCAAATAACAGAAGTTTAAGAACGACATTTAAACCATTGAGAAGTAGGCTTCTTTTTCTTTGATCCATAGGTCATACATCAAACACGGAATTTGGGTAGCCTTATTACGGCCATGCAATTATAGCTCAACGTAACAATGAAACTAGTGCATAGGCAGAATTTGGGTCAACTTTGGATGCAAATCTGTTATTGCTCGGACCTACCCATGATGCATGTGATGTATTGTTGGAAAGCTCTATGTGTCTAGTTTCTAACCAAACAAACGGTTTGTCGTTTCAAGTCCCAAGCTAGGAGTTATGTCCATTTTACCAAAGTCCGCCGGTACTGTCAGATTCTATGCGGGAATAAGTAAAATTGATTGAAAAATCATAACTCATTCATCTTAAACCCAAAAATATTGAAACCAATGCCAAAAGTTGCACCACTACAAGCCCTACACTCAGTAAAAATTCCAGGTTCAGAAATGAGAGGAGGTTAACCCAACAATCAAAAGAAAAACCAATTCGCAACCATTTTCGCACCAGTCAACCAACCCTGCTTTAGAAATTCACCAAAAATTGTATACTTAACCAAATTACTTGATTCCAACGCCAATCTCTTCTTAACTTAAATATGCAGCTCCTGTAAAAGACCCAAAGCCACCCAAAATGTTCATCATGCCCAGAAAGTTAAAAGAAGACAGCCACGCACAGATTCGCACATCCAGCAGACAGCCAGTATTCAAAAATTCATAACTAATTGTGTGATTATTGGTTTTGCATGATCTTGGTACCGAAATCTTCGTATTGAAACGTACTTTAACTGTTATGAAGACACCAACAATTGATTCCTAGCAGAAGGGCTCTCAAAAGACAGATTACCAAAACCCACGAAATTTTCAGCATACTCAAGATTTATTCAAGACTCAAAATAGATGATCAAACTTGATTCTTGTACATCCAACTAACACTTAAACATGTAAAGAAGGTAGGAGATCCCTACCTCGAAGGTTAGAAGCAAGCCTGAACATGGAGGAAACTTCACAGTGCTCCGATCATGAATTTTCTTGGATGGATAGGAAGCTCTTGTCATGTAGAACAACTTTTGTACTTGGGATTTTTCAAAACTCTCACTCGTAGTAGATGAAATCGAAGAGAGAATGTGAGAGAGGAGAGAGCCGAGAGAGAGAGGGAGACGCCGGTCAAGAAGAAAGAAAAGGGAAAGTGATTTCCTTTCCCAATTTTTTTGACTTATATATCACAAATAACACTTACACCCTTTCACTTTTATTGTGTTACGTCAACTCCCACAACTTACAAGTCATCTCACATTGACCCAACTCATATCTACCTCATATTTTACATTTCATAGTATAATCTCGCATTAAAATTATTAAAATAAATACGGGTCTCTACAGGCTGGCAAGGCCAAGGCTGGTAATTAATATCAGTCCTAACCCTAAAGTCAGCAGAGTTACCAGAATCGTGCACTGGTTTTCCTATGCGCGATGGACTCAGTCACGCGCGCGACTAAACCAGGTCTCGCGCGCGACTAAACCAGGTCTCGCGCGACAGTCCTCGTGGGGATAGAATGCTGGTTATTTTCTTTTTTTATAGTATAAAAAGTCACTGTGAAGCATGATTGAAACTGGAAAACTATTTTGCATGTTAAAACCAGTTAGCTTAGCTCAAATTACTTATTTATTTACTTTGGAATGTCCCTGGGTTGCTTCTGAATATGTCTCAGAGCCCAGGCATGCAAGAGCAATTCCTGGAAGTCCAGTCAAGACCATCGCGCATGGGTTTTGCTCTATCGCACGATGGTATAGCTATTACCAGAGGTTGCCTTTGCATGGGCAACTTGGTCCTTGACCTTTGCTTTAACACCCTCACTGTTTAAAGGTTGAATCTTATTCCTGTTTATCCTGTTTGTAATAATTATTTACTTTCAGTACATAAAACTGCTTGGTTTGCCTCCTGGGTGAGCACTGGTCATTCCAGAGGCCAGAAGGGGATAAAATCCAACCTGTTGGTGGAACACCAACTCTCACGCGATTGAATGGGTATGTCGCGCAATGGTGGACTCGCTTGCATGTAGATCCATGCATGCAAGTTGGCTACTGTTTGTGCCAAACCCATGCAAGGCACTATTTTGGTATCTGATCGCAATCTTGAATTTTATCTCATCTATTTCTCAATGATTCATCCAGCCATGCTATTATTTATCACATCCTGCAAACTGTTACAGTTTTAAATCCCTGATTAACTGTTTCCTCGCTCTAATTGGCTAAAAATCGATTAATAAAAGAAGAATCACAAATATTTTCAAAATGCCTAAGTAGAGACCGATCTCTGGATTGGGTGAGAGGGGTGCCTTAAAACCCTTCCCCTCTCTTAACCTGGCTCCCAAACCTAGATATGATTATGACGGACAGGTTCCTTCACTTTTTCAAATCAAACAGCGCGTCAAGTGCTTCGAAATACAGTTCCTTGGGTGTCGGACCTTCAAACCCGAGTGGCGACTCTGTATTTTTGCGAGCGCTTGTCCCACCTAGCGCTCCCTCGACCCGGCTCCGGGGGAAAAGGAACAGAATCCTTTTTCTCTCCTGAAAGGCCACGCTGCCCACAGTGGCGACTCTGTTGGGGATCGAACCAATATTAATTCATACTTAGAATTTAATACATTTTTGAACAATCCTTTAAAAGTCTGTCAAAACGGTGAGCTTCGCGCTGCCGAAGGTTGGAACGGTGATTTAAAAGACCTTGTGTCCAGCCATTCTAATTTAGGACTTTTTCGATCACTTGTGTAATTTCTTCTAAAAATGAACTCAATAAAGTAAGCCAAATTTGAAAAGACATTTTGCAACTTTGTGATTCTTCTTCTCTTAATCAATTTTTAACATTTCTCATTTGCATCGATGTGGGATAGCCCTGTTGGAGTGTTTTGGCAATCCGGCACGATTTGCCAGAGCCCGGGGACCCCGAATGCCCGACAACCTTCGACGATGATAAGTCATTCTACCGTTTGACTATTACCCGCGATTACGCGGGCAGTGGAAGGTATATCTTGGCTTTAGTCCGAGGAACCTGTTACAAACCAAAACTGGCCTTTGCATATACAGAAACACTAGAACTCTCCAAACTAGGACAGGTACCCCCAGGGTAAGATCTATGTGCATCTAACCCCTATATCCTATTTACGTGTTACTGCTTTCCCTATCGCATGCACTGTACATATATACCGTCTCGCATACAAGCATGTTTAGGGCGGCTCCTAGGTTCTCAATCTTTCAAGTCTGTTCTTAAGATTGTTAGGACATTGTCATTGCCCAATGAGGAGTCGTGCATCTTGATGTTGCATGTTGTCGAATTTTCAATCCTTAGAACATTGGGACTTTAGGAAATCAAAAGTTTCCTACACCCTTGTCTATACACCCATTTGGGGTTTCAAACGAGAAAGGAGGAACAACGAAGAAAGTGTTATGATGCTTATACCAATTAGGTAACAAGTGCCTCGTCACTTACACCACTTGGCTAACAGCGCCGTGCCGCTCACGCCATTTGGTTATGGTATCATAATGCTTATTTCTGAGTTGTTCCAAATTCAAAAATTGAAATCCCTAAACAGTAGAGTAATCAAAGGTTTAGGCTTCTTTTGACATCCTTTAGAATCATTTGTTTCAAGTAAGGATACGTTTTTGAGAAGAATTCTGAGGATCATGGCAGTATCTGAACATCTTGAGGCGAACTCGTTTCCTAGTTCTAGAGTCTAAGGCGACACTGACGACGCTGGCTGCATATGTACTTTAGTCTTTATTTAGATTAGATTAAATTGCTGCAGGACCCCTATTGAGCCTTCTTTTGCTTTGTAGCAAAGCAAGTTCTAAACCATTGCACTGCCAAGGAAAGTATCGAGGAAGAAGGGCAAACCCACTTGGGAACGTCTGTGTCAGAATCCGATTCAAAGGCTAGTCAGGCTGCAATCCCAGTCAGTCATCACGGAAGACTCTCCGCAGTCTCTGTCAGCTGCTTTACAGACGGGCTCACCTTCAATCTTTGAAGAAATAGAATCTCCGAAATCACCCATTCTTTCTTTTGCATCAAGTACCTCTGGAACATCAGTCATGGCAGATCAACTGCAACCACTTACTTTGGAAACCATGCTCATGAACATTCAGAATAGCATCACTGCTATACAACAGAGGGCTGCTCAGATAGATGCCAACATGATCCGCTTGAATGACCTCTTTAACACTCGGCTTCCTTCAGCTGTTCAAGAGGAAGGCAAGGACGAAGAGGATATGCATGAACAACCCGTCATGGTAGAAGATCCGGATCACCCAGGCATCTTGTAGCTCTACTCAATCCCAGGAGAGCTCGGGTCCCTCCTCCGAATCCAAATACTGCCGTTGTTAGGCCCGGTCAGAACCCTGACATAACTGCTCTTGTTGCCAAGATGGCTAAGTTGGAAGAATCCGTCTCAAAATCCGAGAAGATTAGTGCTGGGGGAATTGACTTGGACCGCCTTTGCCTGTATCCTAATGCTAGCTCCCTAACAAGTTCAAGATGCCTGACCTTGCTAAGTTCGACGGGAGCGGTGACCTTAAGACCCACCTTTATAGCTACCATGCTGCCATGAAGCTGTTGTCTGTTGAACCTGAGGCCATGTCTCAGTTATTCCCTCAGACTCTTTCTGGGCCTCCTTTCCATTGGTTTTTGTCACTCGATATTGCCAAGCGAAGGACATGGGAAGACATCGGGGCTGCGTTTATTTCGCAGTACAGCTACAATTCCCAACTGAAGATGACAACCCGGAAGCTGTAGTCCACTAAAATGGAGGCTAAAGAGTCCTTTGCGGATTTCGTCAAAAGGTGGAGGGCAAAGGCTGCTTTAATGATTGATCGCCCGAGCGAGAGAGATCAGTTTCGTATCATCTCCCGCAATCTCCAGCTTGATTATGCTAGGCATCTAGTCCTTGTTCAAGCATCTTCCAACTTTCAAACCTTTTTCGAATCTGGCCTGGTCATCGAGGACGCACTGAAAAGTGGAATCCTTTCAAAAGGGGAGTCTTCTAACCCTCCGAAGTCAAAACCTCATGTATACTCCGGGAATACCAATGCACTGTTTGGGGCAGGGACTTACTCCAACACAGCGACCAGTGGAACTAACGCCTCTTCCTCCACCACTACCAACCACATTGCTGATGTTAATTAAGTGCAGACACCGCAGAACAATCGGCCTCACAATCAACCCCGCAACTTCTCCGCCATCAAAGCGCCTCTATCTTCGGTTTTCGAGAAATTAATCAAGTCTGGGCATCTCAAGCCTCTTGACCTAACTCCTTTACCTAAAAATCCATCACCCAACTTCAAGCCTAACCTGTATTGTGCTACCATCAAGGAGCTAGTCATCTCACTGATTCTTGCTTTTGCCTCCGTCATGTGATTCAGGATCTCATTGATGATGGCACGCTTGCAACTCCGCTGAAGCCGAATGTCATCTCTAACTCGATGCCAAAACACAATGCCGCCCCGCATGTTAACTAGATATCTTTTAGCTCCACTTATATCAACCCCAACTCCACTATATTCAACCCTACCGACCATATAAACTCAACGGATCAACCCAGGCGAGTCAAGCCCGCAACCCCTCAATCCGAAGTTGAGGTTTTGTATATTCATCTTGAGGAAGGACAGTCATCCAATTCCAATGCACCTTCCGCACACCTACAGAATGGGGCATTTGTGCTCGGTGCATCCATCAGTAACCTTTTCCATCGATCCATTCCCTCGGTGCAACTTAACTCTGCCTCTTCCTTAGATAGCCCATATTTCAATGTGATAGATCCGAACCCCTTTTTAAGTCTGGTGAGCCACTTCAGATCTGCAACGCCTCTTCTATCAGAACCACAGGTTGACATGCAAGCTGTAGGTTGGGCCATAGCTGATGATGATGACTATGCCACTCCCATAATCAACGCTTGGACTGAACTTGAACTGGACAGTTTCCCGTAGGATCCTGAGTATGTCCCTTTTGACCACGCCTGGTATAATGCATGGATGGTCGGTTATGAGGCAGCAATGCTCGATCCTTTGGATGGTTTCTCTTTATACATGCTTTTTCAGCAGCCTGAGCCTGTTGTTCTTGAGGAGGAATACTATTGGGATCCCGAGCCTACTTGGCAATTTCTGTTGGGTTTCGACCCTAACCCTCTCCAAGGTTATGCTTTGCCCGATCACGAGATTTAGTTTCTAGAGAACGGCCTTGTTCAAGAAGAGACTCGTGTCTTAGGAGAATGTTTCTTTCCCTCGACCATTGATAGACTTGCCAACTAGATGACTGATGTCGAGTATGATCCCGCCTTTTTCATCATCGATGAGGGACTCCCATGCCCTGTGGTCCCTATTCCGACTAAGGAAGACTGCAGCATCATGGTTACAGATCTTGTCTCGCCGCCCGATCTTTGGGATGTTGATGATGTAGTCAATATCCAATTTGGGTCAAAGGTTTGGACTGTCAATTGCTCTCTTGCCGAGGGAGGGCTTTGGGATGTTCCTTTTGTTGCTAATCTGGAGCCTATCATTGAGGTTGCAGCTGTTAAGGATCTGGATTTCTGGGAGTCACTGTTGCTGAAAGACGTAGCCGAATATCTGGGATTTGATATGGAGGTGCCTTCAATTTCACCGGTCTCTAACAAAGGATAGCGCAAACTAGGAGAAATCCCTGCTGATCACTGGGATGTTAACTAAGACCCTCAGGTTGTGCCTTCCTTGGGGAACATTCTCAACGTTACGAGGAGTGGACAGATTTTTCAGCCTGCTAATCTGCAAACTGGGAGTTCGTCCAACCCTTCTAACCTAAGGAATGAACCCGCTTTCCTAAGGTCTGCACCATTTGAGGTACCTACTGGCTCCCCGAATAAGGACATGATTCAAAGACAACTAGTGCGGATTTCCGTTGCTATATCAATCTAGGGACTAATTTGTACCTCCCGCGAACATCGTCAGAAGCTTTGTCACACTCTCTCTCGTCTCAAGGTTCAAGCTGATGTCACCCCTGAGACGATGATATCTCTCATTCTCCCTCCAACCTCCAAGCACACCATCGTCTTTACTGACAAAAATCTACCAGTTGAAAGAGTTGACCACAACCGACCATTGCATATCACTATCAAATGCCGAGGACTCTGAGTTCCAACCATCCTCATTGATAATGGTTCAACGATCAATGTGTGCCCTTTGAGGGTAGCTTATCGTCTGGGATTGACTAAGAAAGACTTTGCGCCCTCTAACTTGGCTATTAAAGCGTATGACAACACTCGTTGTGTGGTCGAGGGCACGCTGATGCTCAAACTTGATGCGGAGGGATTCGAGATGGATGTCAAGTTCCATGTGGTAGACATCCCGGCCATGTTCAACCTCCTGCTGGGCAGGCCATGGCTCCATAGATCCGACATCATCGCTGTGCCATCTACTCTTCACCAAAAGGTCATGTTAGGACTTCCTACTGGCACTTTAACTATCTGCGGGGACTCTGGCATTCGCCCGCTTCAAGAAAATGGTACACCTGTTTTGGGGATCACGCACAGCGAAGAGGATATCGATCTCGGGGGGTTTCTCTTTTGACACTTCTAGCTCAGTTTTGGCCATCAACGGGTACGGGGACTTCATCATAAGCTCTGTCACTTTGGACATCATGAAAAAGATGTCCTATCTACCTGGTCTGGGCTTAGGGATTCACCAACAAGGGATCCTGGAGTTCCCTACATTTCCTTCCTGTGAGGGTCGCTTTGGTTTAGGGTACATCGCCTCTGCCAAGGATGCCTAAAGAAGGAAATGTATGGGGAAACCTCGAACTCTAAAGAAGGAAATGTATGGGGAAACCTCGAACTCTCTATAGTGATCCTGACAGTTACTTTGTTCGTGAAGTGGGGAGCAATGCTTACACTAGGCAGTCTGAGCCTTTTATCGATTCAGAAACTGGGGAGCTGCTACCAGGTTTTGAGGTTTTCGCTGACAACACATGGTCCTATAGTGATGAAGAGCCAACAACAACAGAATTCAAGAGGAAGCTTAGCCAGCTAAAGTTGAAGACTGACTGGCTGGGATCTTTTGATCAAGGGAGCTTGGAGAAGCTATTCTATGAATTCTCCCAAGTGGGTTTGGCCGAAGAAGCTGAAGAGGCCGAAGTGTTCATGCTCGGGCCAGATGCCTCCAAGGATCCTACCTCTCTCATTGTGGAAGCCAAGGGAAGCATTAAAAATTGCATTTTCAAACCGCACCTAACTTCCATTGATGACACTTCTAAGTCTGACACAGAGTCGGTTGAGTCTTCTGAGTCTAGCTCTGAGTCGGAGTTTGTGCCTCTCGGCCCTCCACGTCATAGCTTCTATTTCGAGTTTGATTCTCTTGTACTTGGCAACCCTGATGGGTCTTATGAATTGAAAGAATCCTCTTCTGACTACTTGAATAATCTTTATATAAACTGTGTTGACCCCGATGATGAAGGGATTGATTTTGATGGGGACATTCCCAGGGAAATCCGTGCCCTCATTGAAAGGGAAGATAAAAGGCATGCTCAGCCATTAAAAGAAGAAGTAGTTTCTATAAACTTGAAAGATGAGAGCGATCCTCGGATGGTTCAAGTGGGCTCCACGTTAACCCCAAAGGAACAATGTGATTTCAAAGGACTGCTCACCGAGTTTAGTGATGTTTTCGCATGGTCTCATCAAGACATGCCCGGTGTTGACCCTGAGATAGTGGAGCATTGAATTCCCTTGCTGCTAGATGCTAAGCCAGTAAAGCAGAAGCTCAGGCGGATGAGGCCAGATTGGGTGCAAAAGATCAAGGATGAGGTTACCAAGCAGATCGACGCTGGCTTCCTCATGGTTTCTCAGTATCCTACGTGGGTGGCCAATATTGTTCCTGTCCCCAAGAAGAATGGACAAATTCTAGTCTGTGTCAATTTTCGGGATTTGAACAAAGCAAGTCCCAAAGACGATTTTCTCTTGCCACACATCGATGTGCTTGTGGATAATACTGCGGGGCATGCCTTGCTCTTGTTTATGAACGGCTTTTCAGGCTACAATCAGATTCTTATGGCGCTTGAGGACCATGAGAAGACAACTTTTATCACCGAATGGGGGACTTACTGCTACTTGATCATGCCATTTGGTTTGAAGAATGCCAGTCCTACCTACCAGTGAGCTGCTACGACCATCTTACATGACATGATGCTCAAGGAGGTTGAGGTGTACGTCAATGACATGATTGCCAAATTAAAGACTCGAGAAGGTCACATTCCGGTGCTTAGGAAGTTCTTCAAGAGACTTCGTAAGTTTCGCATGCGTCTCAATCCACAGAAATGCACTTTTGGGGTCACAGCAGACAAAATGCTTGGTTTTATGATCACCTCTCGTGAGATTGAAGTCGATCCGTCAAAGATCAAGGTGGTACTTAAGATGAAGCCACCAGAGTCTGAAAAGGGAGTGCGGAGCTTTTTAGGAAAGGTTCAGTTCATCAGCAGATTCATCGCCAAATTAAATTTAACTTGCGAGCCGATGTTTCGTCTACTTAAGAAGAATACCCCATATGTATGGACAGACAAGTGTCAAGCGGCCTTCGCATCAATTCAGAACTACTTATAAAATCCTCCGGTCTTAATGCTGCTAGTGCCAGGAAAACCCTTGATTCTATACTTATCTTTCAATTAATCCTTCGTCCATGGGATGCTTGCTGGCTCGAGAAGGGGACAAGGCAGTCGAGAAGGCCATTTATTACTTGAGTAAGAAAATGGTTGGATGTGAACAGCGCTACACTGCCTTAGAAAAGATGTGTTGGGCTCTTGTTTGGGCTTCTAAGAAGTTGAGACACTACATGCTGGCTTACCCAGTGAAGTTGATTTCTTGAATGGATCCTCTCAAGTATCTATTTGAAAAGCCAGCACTTACTGGTAAGTTAGCGCGTTGGTTGCTCTTACTGGCAGAATTCGATCTTGAGTATGTCACGAGGAAGTTAGTAAAAGGGCATGCGGTTGCAGAATTCTTAGCTGACCACCCTGTGGACGGGCCAGAGGACTCGGATTTTGTATTCCCAAATGAAGAAATGCTGATAGTTGTCGAAGACGTGTGGACCCTGTACTTTGATGGGGCAGCCAATCAAAATGGATTTGGGATCGGGGTATTGCTCGTTACACATGATGGTTCTCATATTCCGCTTGCATTCAAGCTCAACTTCAATGTTATAAACAACCAAGCTGAGTATGAGGCCTGTATCGTGGGTATGGAGGCTGCACTCTCACTTGGTGTTGAAAAGCTCGAGGTCATTGGGGATTCTAAATTGGTCGTATCTCAAGCCAATAGAGATTGGAAGGTCCGAGAGGAGAGGCTAAAGCCTTATTACCAAGACTTGGAGGAATTAATCCCTCGTTTTGACAAGGTGACTTTCACTCATATCCCACGATTGAAGAATCAGTTCGCCGATACTCTGGCAACTTTGATACTCTGGCAACTTTGGCCTCCATGGTTGAGCTTCCTTTGGGAGTCAAACTCCGCCCTATTTTGATCGAACAACGGGACTGCCCTGCTTATCAATATGTTAACGCCATCAACCCTAGTTCCATGATATATGGAACTTTGTTGAAAGTGGCTTGTATCCTGTTGGGCCTCTAAAAAGGATCAAACTGCGTTACGAAGGATAACTGCTCAATACATCATCTGTGGTGGGAAGCTGTATAGGAGATCTTATTGTGGGATGCACAAGCTCTGTGTCAACGGTGCTGAAGCTATCAGGATTATGGAAGAGATTCATGAAGGAGTTTGTGGTGCTCATATGAGCGGTGTCATGCTTGCTAGGAAAATTTTACGGCAGGGCTACTTCTGGTCTACTATGGAATCTCAGTGTGTGGATTATGTGCAGCGCTGTCACAAGTGCCAGATCCATGCCAACCTAACTCATGTTCCACCCTTTAACCTATTTGGCATGGCTTCTCCTTGGCCATTCTCTGTATGGGGTATCGACGTCATCGGCATGGTCAGGCCATCTGTTTCAAATGGTCATTGGTTCATCCTTATGGCGATAGATTATTTTACCAAATGGGTGGAAGCTGAGTCTTACAAAACTCTAACTGCGGTTCAAGTCACTCACTTCATCAGAAAGAACATCATTTATCGGTATGGTGTTCCGCAAGCATTTGTATTAGACAATGGGAATCATTTCAAAAGCAGGGTCTTGGAACTTTTCGAAGAATTCAAGATTCAGATCCATCATTCAACGGTCTATCGCTCTCAAATGAATGGAGTAGTTGAAGCGGTAAACAAGAACGTCGAGACAATCATCAAGAAATCTGCAGAATCCGCTAGGGACTGGCATGAGCAACTGCCTCTGGCTCTGTAGGGGAATCGAACGTCAATCCGGACATCAACAAGGGCAACTCCATATTCCGTAGTCTATGGGATGGAAGCGGTACTCCCCATTGAGCTAGAGGTACCATCTTTGAGGATCATGGTAGAATCAGAACTCCTGAAATCCGAATGGCTTAGTGGAAGATTCGTTGAACTCATGCTTTTTGACGAGAGGAGGCTCCGTGCCTTGTATCATGTTCAGGAGTATCAGCGAAGAATTGCTCGTGCGTTCAACAAGAAGGTAAAGTCTAAGAACTTGGTTGAGGGAGATATGGTTACGAAGGAGATTCGGGCGCTTGTGTTCGACCCCCGTGGCGAATTCCGACCGAAGCGTTCCGGACTTTACATCATCAAGACTATCCTTTCTGGGGGAGCCGCTCAGCTCATTGATCTTGACGGAAACAAGTTCAAGATCTTGGTCAATCTGGATCAACTCAAGCGTTATTATCCGTAAGAGAAGCTCGTTAGGCCAAAAACCACAAGGGTGGGCGGTTCCAAGCAAAAATTAGAGCAAGCCTGCTAGATTGAAAACCTAAGGAGGTGGTCTAGGCAAAAATAAATAGGCATCAATCAAAGATCGCTAGACCGAAAACCCGAATGGGTGGTCCTATGCAAAATTTAGAGCATAAAAGGAGAGCTAAAACACACGAGCGAATTTTAGCTTGAACTACGTTTTGACCTGATTCCTTGAAAAAGGATACATAGGCATTCTCTCTGTGAGATTCGGTCACAATCAATCAACTTGATCCAGGGTTTCCTATTGCCAGGGTGAATTTTAGTGCTCGAAGCGGCGCGATGTTCAACATTCGAATCGAAAGGGGAAAGCTCTTAATCTTTCGATTTTATTCAAACTATTATTTCTATTACACAGGCTGAGCAATCTTAAAAGAGTTTAAGCATAAAAACAGAATGAAATGCTAAAAGTCTTCAAAGGCTCGTAGTTTATTCTAGATCATTGGAGTCTTGTCAGGAGTCAATCTGCATTTTGTCTCATTGCGATCTCTTTTCTTAGCCATGCTTTGTAGCGATGCTTGAGTTTTATGCTGAAATCTAGATTCGTTCCGCCAAGTTGCCTTAGGCCCTAATTGCACTAGTATTTGGTCAGGTTTTGGGCAGTGAAAGCATGAATGTGAAAGGTTTCCACCCCGGCTTGGTGCAGGCCCTGGTTCATACCTAATTAGTTTAGGATACGCCCTGGGATATAGAATGTGAAGTTGGACAGCCCGGCAATCACCATCCTCTTAAAGCCCACAGAATTTGTGGCCATGTCTAGGATATCCAACACTTCGTGCCTCCAAATAATTTCATTCGGCGTCATTTCCTTCATAAATGTGTACCATTGGTTTACAGACATCTCTGGGTAGATCATCCCTTGCTGATGCATTCGGCCGGGCAGATGGGGCCAGTTCGCTTCTGGTGCTGTAAGCAACCCAAGTTTGTCTGATAGCCATAGCTATATGAGCGAAAAGACAAGTAAGGAGCCATATAAAGCTTGAGCGAGAAAACAAGTTAGAAGCTCCGATATAGCCTTAGCCGAGAGATGAGGTAAAAATAGGATGTGCGAAAGCCGAAAAAAGGTGAGCTGAGTGAGAGTTTACTTGTAGTAGGAGAGGACTGCTGCCGAAAATGTTTGTTTGGCCTATAGAAACCAAATCCTAACCTATGAGTGTTTCCGCAAGAACCAACGGCACCATATTTCTTCGAGTACCCATTTGAGCTGCGATGCTCACCAAAGAAGGGTTGATTTATCCACCTGGAGAAACTACCAAATACGTAGCAAGCACGCTGATTACTAGAGCAAATCGGCGTTGAGCCTATTGGGCGGTATCTTCTATGTTGCCTTCAGGCCCGTACCATTCCATCAAGCGCATTATGTTGATTTCTCCGCCGTCCAGCAAATTATCTGTTGCTCCCTTTGAAATATCGAGACAGGATTGCAAAAGCTTTGACATGCTTTTTCTGTAGGGTGGCACGACAATCACACTTGATGCAATTCCCTGGAGGTATGCTTGGAATTCCTCCATAGTTGGGCATAGCTTGTCATCCCCGAACCTAAAAACGTGAACATCTGGGTCCCAGAATTGCACGGCTGCCATCAAAATCTCGAGGCGAAGCCTTACGTTTCAGAGAAAACGGAAGGCCGCCATCCCGTGGGACTGAAATGATAGCCAATCTCTGGTGACAAAGGCTGTTAACCATGGACTGATCAAGACTAGGAGGTTATTTGCCATTATAGGGTTGGTGAAAACTTTAAGCTTGGAGGGATGCCTTCACATCTATAGGAGCATGGGTCTTTTATAGCCAGAGCATGGAAAATATCTCTCTTTTTCAAGGCAAATATCTAAGCAAGGTGGCATTCACCCCTTCAATGTAAAGGCACACCTGTGAAATGGCCCAGAGGTGTCCTAGATGGCCAAAGGTAGTGACTAGGCCTGTAATGTCTCAGACTCAAGTTGGGTCAAAGTTGGAAACTGAAGCAGCATTTGATCCTCGCGCGACGATGTGAGACCAACGCGTGATGATGCCACTTCATCGCGCGACGGAATCAGTCTGCACCACTAGGAAAAAATAGGCCACTGCTTTTTGGGAGGGATTTTCATTTTTTGTCCTAGGATTGGTTTTGAAATTTTAACACTTCCAGCAGATCACTATGGGCATATGTGAATGTGTCAAAGTGTTGATTTCACCTTTGTGTGCTTAACAAGGAATTTGAGTCTTCGGAGGAAATTTCAAGCAACAAGTAGGTTTCGAAGCCTTGCGATGCTATGCAAATCAATCCTTTATTAACAGGCCAGGCTTAAAGGCCATACGGCGATGTAAGAAACGATGGAGAAGGAAATACAACAAAAGTGCTCAAGCAACCCAACGGTGCTTGACTCTAAGTACAATGGATCGGTGGTGTTCAGAAGTAGCCCCCATGTTTTGCTTTCACTTCTTCGTGAAGCCACTCCACATATCCGCTCTCTAGCCATGTGATGAAATTCGGATGGGTCCCTCAAGCACCCTGTTGTTCCATCCACGCCGGTAGTTGCGTAAGTTCCGAAGGTTAAAGGTTGGAAGTTCGAAGTCCTCGGCCCCAACTTTGTGCAAGCCTTGGTTCATGCCCAGTTGACGGAGTATACGGCCCGAAATGTAGAAAGTAAAGCTCGCCAAGCCAGCAACTACCATTCTCTCGAAGCTAGTAGAGGTAATGGCTGTCTCCGGAATATTTAGCCATGGGCATCTCCAGATGATATCATCACAGTCCATGTCATGCAGGAAAACATACCACTCCACGGTTTCTCTTTCAAGATACAGCATCGACCTCTCCAACAAATGCCTAGGAAAATGGTCCCAGCCCGCATGCGGTGCTTCGAGCAAGCCAACCTTGTCGAATAACCATATCTGTATGAGTGAAAAAAACAAGTAAGAAACCAGATAAGGCCTGAGTGAAAAGACAAGTCAGGTTTCAGAGTGAGCCTTGCCCGAGCATTGAGGTAAAATCAGAAAGTGTGAAAAACCAGGAAAATGTGAGATGAGTGAGAACCTACCTGGAGCAAGCGCGGACTTCCACTGAACATGTTTGTTTGGTCACTTTTGAACAAATCCAAACCCATCAGTGTTTACGCCAAGATCATTGGAAAAATGTTTTTGCGAGACCTCATCTGTGCAACAATTTTCACCAGGCTAGGGCTGACCTTTCCATTTGCAAGAACCAGCAATATGCCGCCAATGCACAGAGTGAAAGAGCGAATTGTGTGTTAGCTTCCTCGGTGTAATTCTCTAAGATTCCATCTGGACCATAAAGCTCTATGAGACGTGCAACGTCGAGTTCGCCATCATGGATTATGGTCGCTACCAGCTCTTCGAGAATATTGAGTGTCGTTTGTAGCAGGTGATGCATATCCTCTTGGATTGGGGGAACAACAAGTGTGTGGGAGTTAGCAAGACCTTGAAGGTACGCTTGGAATTCCTCGACAGTTGGGCATAGCTCCTTTTCGTAAAATCGGAACACGTGCGCAATAGGATCCCAAAACGTGAGTGCAACTCTAAGGAGTTCGGGGCGTGGCCCCACGTATCGAAGATCTTGGATCGAGGCCAGGCTTTGGGATTGGGAATTTGATCGGTCGTTGATTTCGGATCTTGATAGCCAAGCATCAACGAGGGCCGGCAAAGGGCAAAGGGCTTTCCATCTCAGATAGTGGGGGAGTTTTGGTGATTGGAAGGAGTGGAGTGTGATTGCTTGTAGCTAGCACCCTTCTTTTATAGATAAAGTTTCAAAATATTGATCTCGGTTCTCGAGCTAAGGGATGAGCACCATGCAAGGTGTCCTAACACCTTGCAATGCAAGGACTCCTTCTCCTGCAGCTTCAAAGCAATCTATAGCATTTGGGGGATGACAAGGATTCTTGATCCTTAAAAGAGCAGAGTTGGTCAACAGGGGTGGCTAAGTAGGGACTGATCATCGCACGATTGTCTCACTTCATCGCGCGATAGTCCCTCCATCACGCAATTAATTCACTTCATCACGCGATCCTGCAGTCTTCAATTTGACAGATTTGAGCACCAACTGTCCAAATTTTGTCACTTTTTGTTCCAAAGGCTCTTTTGCATTTTTGTTGGTTCTAGCAAGTCACAATGAGCATTTGTGACTGTGTCCAAGCATCGGATTCGAAATATCTCGTTTAATGAAGATTTTGGAGCGGCCCGTTTCTAGCTTAAATCGAGGTTTCGAGTGGCCGAATTTTATTTTAAGGGTTTCTGCCAGGCGCGATCATGTCGTACAGGTCATATGGATCTTGTGTGACTGTATGGAGGTGTCGGTTTCTGTCCGAGACATAATCAAGTCATGTTTAGTGTCGTATGTTCATTTGTGCGACATTTTTAGTGCTTTCTGGTCTAAATCCTATTCTGGGACATTTTTCTTAGTTCTGTCGATTTGTATAAGTCATGTTGTACGCATTAGACCTTATCAAGGTGTCGGTCTTGTCAAAATTGAAGTATTTTGGATTTTGGTTCATTAATACTCAAAATTCCATTATATTTCTCGTATCTTCGTGTCCTAGTCATATTCTAGGACACATTTTCCCTTTTTATTCGAGCTAGTCGCATCTGTACATGTGTATGTGTCTGTGTGTAGTCTTGAGTGTGTCGTCAATGTAAGTTTGGTATTAGCAGTTGGTTTTTATTTTCTCTTATTCATTACAAAAGTCAATAAACCATAAAATGCAAATTTTAAAGTTACCCCAAAACCATGATCTATCCATATCAACGGTGGAGCTACTGTACGTGTGGCACTTCGGCTAATCAAAACCATCATGTCAACTAGGGCACATCCGCCTGCAAGTCAAAAAGGCACGCAGGCCTCAAAACAGCTATCAAGTATCAAGCTATCTACTTGGGCACGCAGGGCCGAAAACAAAAATCAAAAGCAGAAAATATAATGAGGCTCAACAATAGCCCTCAATCGAACTAGTCGACATCATCATCGTCGTCTTCTTCCTCTTCTCTTGGATCCCGTTTGTACCCGAGATCATTAGCAGTATCATCAGAGCTACTGCTAGTGGACGGATCTCTCTCTTCCTCTTCCTCTTCCTCTCCCTCTTCTTCTTCCTCCTCTTCCTCTTCCTCTGAGATCTCAGGCTCTAGCCTCTTCCTTTTCCTTGTGGCCTCTTGCTTAGATGAGTGCTCTCGCATCTCAATTCTGTATCTCTCCTCCACGCGTGCCATAGCCTCCTTGGCAGTCTGGAAGTCCCCCGCCGCCTGTCGGGTGCTCTTTGTTTGACGTTGGGTCGTGGTTGGAGGAGTGGCAGCTGTTGGCGCCGCCATTTTCTTCTGTGGTGGAGGCCATACGCTTTTCCACCTAGCAGCCACCTGTCTTTGTACCTGCATTATGTTTTCATTTCAAGCATTAGTATATATCTTGCATTTTGTATACATATAATGTTAAAACAGGTACAATTCTGAAGTAAAGGGGCCTTAGAGCATATTATATATCGAGGGCAAGTGCATATATCAAGTATCGCAAGTATCGAAAGCAGGAGTGTATCGTTTTGTATACTTGAGATCGCTGAGGAACCGCTAACTGAGTTCGAGGTGGGGCTAGTACCGGATATTGAAATCCAATGGAAAGCCACTCGCCGCTCTCCTCACCAAATTTTCTAATGCAAGCAAATGGCGAACGGCTTCATTCACTCACTCCACAGGCACCTGTGTATAGTATGACATTATCAAGCAAACACAACAATAACGCAAAGGTATCGATGTTCAGGAATGGAGGATATTCTTACCGGAATAGTAATAGGTGTAGGCTCAACCTTGGCAGGAACAAGGAGTACTTCAGCTGGATTCCCCTGTGTGTCCACCACTGGCACCTTCCATAGCAACTCTGGGGGCCCTCCTCTCACAGGACCGCTCGTGCTCCATCTCACACGGCTCTCATCACTTATTGGTCTCTCTGCAGCAGCCCTTTTCTCCTCAGCAACTCTGTGAGCTTGACCCCGCACTTCTCTGAAATTCTGAACTCTCAGTGGTCCCACCAAACGTTCTCTCTAGTATGTGGCATAGTCCATATCAGGACGTAGGTAGTGTGTCAAGTCAGTATCAGGCTGTGTGAACCTTTCCAGCTCAGCCCGTGTGTACTCTCCTGTGTGTGAGGCCCATGGTGGAAGTGGCCCTGGCACCTGGAACTCAGTGTAGTCAAGTGACTGACGTGTCACTCGATCTCCCAGGTACCATTGCCAGCCAAAGGCCGACTCCAGTAGCACTCTACGAGCCGTGACAGCCCTACTTCTAGCCAAGTACTCAAGCTCTGGCCCTGCTACTCTCCAGGGATCCCATTCGACCTGCGAAATCTGACAAGCAAGCAATGCAAAGTTTGATCAGCGACAGCATTAAAGCATGTTGGGGTGCATATTTTATCAAGTGAAGTTTCGTGTTATACCTGTGAAGATCGAAGCTAGTCTAAGTATATCCAGAAGCCATTCAGGTCGCCTCTTCCTTTCTTCTTTCCCATGTTTTCCTTGCTCTAGGCATGCGTGCGTGGGAGGATCCTTAGGTTTGGGCATTTGGACGCTAGCGGCACATGTTCAAAACCTCATAGGCCCGGAGCTGCACGATTATCAAACAAGTCAAGTCATCAGTACATGTAAGTTATATAGTTAAGAAGGCTATGTAGTCAATCAGATGCAAGCATAAATTGAAATTGTGCTTTATTGAAATCATACTTCACAGGAAGCCATAAGCTACATCGAGTGCTGCTTCGCCTCAATCAAAGCGTGAAGCTGTCCTCAAATCTCTCAATGCTGACAGGTACGACAAGTGCACCTTGCTTCACCTGTTCAGATACAGGGAAGCACCAAAAAGGTACAGCAAGTACGCCTTAGCCATCTGTTCTGCCTTCTGCTTGGTCGTCACCTTCTTCTTAAGATACTCCTTAAATTGCTTGTATCTCGCCATCCCCTCCTCAATCTTGGGTGCCTCTCCTAAAAACCACACCAATGCTGCCGTATCCTCCTGAATGCCTGAGTCAAATCAGATAGGCTCGCCTCCAACTCTCAGGCCGGTAAGCGCTGCAAAGTCTGTGGGCATCACCGTCATCTCCCCAAGTGGTAGGTGGAAGGTATTGGTAGTATCCCTCCACCTTTCTGCAAGCGCAACTAAGACGGCATGGTCATTTCTGACCAAGGAGATAGTCTGTATGAACTCACCAAAGCTTGCCTCATCCACTAATTGCCTCACTCTTGCTAGCAGACTTTTGTACAGTGCCAAGGAACTACACGCGCCTCCAAAGTCGCGAATATCCCTCGGTCTCATTCTCGCCTATTTCAAACGTAAAGATGAACAATAAGGGAATATGTCAGCACGTGGGGCTCTCATTTTCAAGTTCCAGGTAATTAATGTAGCCTACAATGGATGGTTGGTTCAAGTTATTACAAGCATGGCTTGTCAATCAAGGACAATGGTGTCGTGACGAGTTTTGGATTGTTACGTGATATTCTTAAATTGAATACATGCAAACAAATACAAAATTGAATTACAAAAGGGGTTGCTATGAATATACCTCAGTCCAAGTGTTCGAGATATGAGTCTCGGGATCTCTCAGCATGAGCTCGGTGTCATACTCTGTCTGCCATGGCGTGTAGGCCGCAAAGCCCGACAACACGAACAGGTGTGGCGTGGGAGGCACATACGCCTCCGTTGCAAAGTCAAGTCGTATCAAGCCCTCTACCTCAACCACAGCCGTCACCCTAGGCCTCTGCGCCTCCTCTCTGGCTCTCTTCTCGGCTTCCATATCCCTCAGAGCCTCCTCCTCTCCGGCTCTCTCCCTCTCAGCCACTGCCTTGCCGCTCCTCCTAAGCCGACAGGACAGCCACTCTAACCCCGGGATTCTCCTCAAGTAGCTTTGCTAGCCTCTTGTCACTCAAGTACTCCACAAAATCCTCTCGGGTGATTGGCCGGTGACTTGATGACTGGGCCATAGGATGAAACATTGCACTTTCAAACAGTATATCTCTTGCCTCCTCCTTCTTGGCCACAAGCGGGTCCTTTCCTCGCATCGGATCACGCACCGGGGAACTCTCACTCAGCCCAATATCATCACTGTAGAGACCCGTAAATTATTATAATTTCGACAATCGTTTAATGCTTGAAAGGAATCGTATTATTAGCAGAGTTGTACGTTCGTTTGTGGGGTGCACGGGTATACGTTTATTGTTATGTATCGGACACTTGGAGAAGGGTAAAATGTGAATTTTGATGTTGTGATGATATTTGGAAGTGTTGGTAACAAGTGGGGTTGATTCGGTAATCGTTACAAAAAATTTCATTTTTCTGTCCAGCTTGAACCGGTACTGGCTTTTGCCTAATACCGGTACATGCTCCCCATAAGTTGTGTTTCTTTGGCGTTTTAAAGGCTCTTGAACCAGTACTGGGCAATTGAGAAATGCCCAAATCGGTACATGCTGTGTTTTTTGCAACTTTCAACACGCTTTTTGGACCTCTATAAATACCCCATTTTGTCATTTTTCACATCCAAAACCCACAAAATAACCCTAGAAACACCCCTTCTCACCTACCCAACTCCAATCTCACCCAAAACTCTTGATTTCAACCTCAAATCTTCAAGATTCAAGGGTTTTCTTCCTTAAAATCACTTGAATCTCACATTTGGTGAACAAGAAGTAAGTTTGGGGTTCTTTTTCAAACTTTGGGCTCTCACCCATGTTTTTCTCTCTCTCCTCTTAATCACTTGTTGATCTTTGCTTATTTATCATGTTTTTGGGTAATATCATCTCTAGATCTTGCACCTAAGCTTGGGAGTAGCTTGTTCTTGGAAGATTTGGGCTTTTTCCTCTTGGTGGACCTAGGGTTTTGCTCAAAACCCACTTTGGTAGGGATTTCTCTTATCATCTACATGTTTTGTGGTGAATAAGTGTGATGTGGGTGTTTGTATGCTATATATGATTGAATGGTGTACTTTACGGTATTGAAAATCGTTTGTTTCTTGAAAGTAGTAAAGTGGACTTGAATGTTGTGATTTATGAGCTATATGTGACGTATTTGGTAGTGTTTGGTCGTGTGTGGGATGAGTTTATGGTATCGGTGTTGGTTGTGACAATATGGAGGTCGTTGATGTGAAGTGTATTGTGTCGCATGGTGTGGGAAACACAATCTCGCGAGGGGTGGAGAGTGTATTGTGTAGTAAGGTGTGGGAAACACAATCTCACGAGGGGTGGAGTGTATTGTGTCGCAAGGTGTGGGAAACACGATAACGCAAGGGGTGGGGGATGGTTGAAAGAAGTGTGTATGTGTGCGCGCGCGCGCGTATGCGTTTATGCATACATGTATGAGAATGTTGTGATACTAGTAATGGGTGCTGACATCCATTCGTTTGGATTTGACATCTTTTTGGTTTGCTGTATTCATGCTCATCATTCCATTACATATAGATTTTGTAGAGAACTTCCTACGGAGCTAGTGTAGCTCAGCAAAATCCTTTTTTCAGGTCCGAACGCAGGGCAGTAGATCGCATAACATTGTGAATGTGAAAACGAAGACTTTTGGAAGCTAATATGACTTAGTTACCCATTCATCTCTGTAACTAACTTCTTTTGATAAAGATGGGTTTGTATAACTAATTTATTTGTTGATCTTTAACATAACATTGTAATATACTTAACGCTTGTACACGTATTTAAATTAATTTGGGCCGTGGTGCCAAGGTTGTACCATCTAAAACTTGAGGACCTTGTTGTAATTAAGCAGGTGGGAAATCTCATTTTGGGTATTATTCATATTATGCGAGAATCCTCTTGAATTGGTTTATTTATTTATGTTTTGAAAATCGAGGGCGTGACAATCACCACTGGCACCATTACCTCCGACGCCATTAGAACCGCCACCGATCACCACTGAGCCTCTCGCTGCCACGCTCAGGTCCAGTGGCCGAACAATGGGCCCCACGGCCCTAGCTTCCTCTGTCGCGCGACGCTCTGGCTCCTTCGCGTGATGATTGTGTTCGTCACCAACCTCTTGCTCGTGGCCTTGATCGCCGTCGCCGCCCCCTTCTACCGTTGCACTCTAGCCCGCAATTGTCTCTGTCACTGTTTGATCTCCTGTTTCGACCTCCATTGGGCCGCCCCGGTCCTCCAGTCGATCAACAACCTCTCTTTCACCGCCTCCATTGCCGTGTTTCCGCCATGGGTGTTTTGCTACGTTTGGGTTTCTTGGTTTTGGAGTAAAATCAAGGTTTTTGGGAGAAGGGTTTGAGAGAGTTTGAAACTGCTATGAGCGGTTTCAAAATGCCCCCGTCTATATGAGACGAAAAGAGATGTGGGCCGGGTTTGGACTTATTCCAGATCCAAGCCCTAGTAAAGCCTCCATCGCGTGTGGAAGTGGTTCCTTCGCGCGATGATTGGTTGGGCTTCAGGCCCATTTCCCCGGCAAGCCAGGCCCAATCATGGTCATCCCTATTGTTTCATCCTATAGATGCCTCTTATGGTTTTATATGAATTTGTGGGGGTCATTTTGCATTAATCTGTTCATTCCAAAGCATGGTTATATATCCCCAGCAGTGGTCCGCCCGCGCACGCTTCAATCGGCGACAATCCATCCGTCCAATTATCAATCGGCGACGATCCATTCATCCAGTTATCAATCGGCAACAATCCATCCGTCCAGTTATCAATCAGCGACGATCCATCCGTCCAACTCATTTATTCCTTAGGAGAGTTCGCATCAACGATTGATCCACTCTCCAACCCCTTTGGTGCATGGTAATTTTACATACTGGTCTGCATTTTCCATAAATCGGCTTTTGGGCAGGTTTTGTTGGGTGTCTAGAAATCTTTGACGTTACCTGTACCAGTCAATGGTGCTTCGTGTGCCGTCAAAGAGGGACTTCTGTAGACATCCCAATCTGGATCTCCCGATTGTTTTACTTCATATTTTATGTTTTTTGTTTCCCCGATGATGAATCAGATCAAAAGCAATCTTAAGAATGAAAGGTTTGAGCTTGGAGTGAGTGGAACCCTTCTTAAACCCCTAAGCCCTAAGTCAACACCCTGACCCCGGTTTGACCATCGCGCGTTGCACTGGTTCACTCGCGCGGTGATCCATCTGCCAAGTGTTGGTCAGAGTCAAAGCCTTGACTGTTGACCAGCGAGTTGGCAGCTCCGTCGCATGATGATGTTATTCCGTCGTGCGATGGTCAGCGCCTATCCCTTTCACCTTTTTCCAGCTGGATTTTGTGATGATTAGGGATTTGCAGAACTGTATAACCCCGTTTTCGTCGCCAGTACAGCATTTTGCAGGGTTGGGGTTGCACCACCCTCTCACCCACTCTCCTATCACCTTTTGGACCTCCCTTTTCCACCAAGCAAACACAACAAGTCTTGTTGGTCGGTTGTATAGCTTAGTGTCCTACCAACCAAGCAGTTTCTCACTCCCTATATATACCCCCCATGGTTATTCTTTCAAAGGGTTACAAAAAATCAAGCAAAAAAGGCCATGCAAACCCTTAAATACACTTGATATTCCCTCACTCTTGCCATCTTCATACACTCATTACATAAGCTCTATCACCTTGTTCAAACTATTTTCACATCACTCAAGAAAAGGTATAATTTACTGCCTGTTTACTGCTTTGATCCCTGAGGGGGGCTGGCAGGGCCAAGGCTGGTAATTAATACCAGTCCTGGCCCTAAAGTTAGCAGGGTTACTAGAATCGTGCACTGGTTTTCCTACGTGCAATGGACTCAATCACGCGCACGACCAAACCAGGTGTCGCGCGACAGTTCTCGTGGGGATAGGATGCTGGTTATTTTCTTTTTTTATAGTATAATAAGTCACTGTGAAGCATGATTGGAACTAGAAAACTGTTTTGCATGTTAAAACCAGTTAGCTTAGCTCAAATTACTTATTTTTTAGTTTGGAATGCTCCTGGGTTGCTTCTGAATATGTCTCAGAGCCCAGGCATGCAAGAGCAATTCCTGGAAGTCCAGTCAAGACCATCGCGCGTGGGTCTTGCTCTATCGCACGATGGTATGGCTATTTCTAGAGGTTGCCTTTGCACGAGCAACTTGGTCCTTGACCTTTGCTTTAACACCCTCACTGTTTAAGGGTTGAATCTTATTCCTGTTTATCCTGTTTGTAATAATTTTTTACTTTTAGTACATAAAACTATTTGGTTTGCCTCCTGGGTGAGCTCTGGTCATTCCAGAGCCCAGAAGGGGTTAAAATCCAACCTATTGGTGGAACACCAACTCTTGCGCGATTGAATGGGTATGTCGCGCGATGGTGGACTCGTTTACATGTAGATCCATGCATGCAAGTTGGCTACTATTTGTGCCAAACCCATGCAAGGCACTCTTTTGGTATCTGATTACAGTCTTGAATTTTATCTCATCTATTTCTAAATGTTTCATCCATCCATACTATTATTTATTACATCCTGCAAACTGTTACTGTTTTAAATCCTCGATTAACTATTTCCCCGCCCTAATTGGCTAAAAATCGATTAATAAAAAAAGAATCACAAATATTTTCAAAACGACTAAGTAGAGACCGATCTCCAGATTCGGCGAGAGGGGTGCCTTAAAACCCTTCCTCTCTAATAACCTGGCTCCCGAATCCAGATATGGTTATGACGGACTGGTTCCTTCACTTTTTCAAATCAAATAGCGCGGCAAGTGCTTCGAAATACGGTTCCTTGGGTGTCGAACCTTCAAACCCGAGTGGTGACTCTGTATTTTTGCGAGCGCTTGTCCCGCCTAGCGCTCCCTCGACCCGGCTCCGGGGGAAGAGGAATAGAATCCTTTTTCCCTTCTGAAAGGGCACGCTGTCCACAGATAGTAATATACTTGACAACAATCAATCAACGAGGATGGATTCATTTGCAATTAATTGATTAAATTATAAGTTCAACCAATTGATCAGACGATTTGAGTTGATTAAGATCATATTTGTTAGTTGTGGTAATTAACAATGATATTTTGATTGATAGTGATTAGTGAAGATTAATACAATTGGCTAAAGTAGGTTGACTAATTTTTTTAATTACTTAAGCACTGACTTATCTATTTCAATTCTTCAAATTACACAATTAGCAAATTTCAAAAATGGTTATTTGGTGGTTAACACTGATCACTTGGCAAATATAGGAGTAACAGTTGTGGGCTCCCCAACCGGTGCACGCTCGAGAGTCGCCACCCGAATTTTTGAGATGGATGATTTGAGAAATTGAGAACTCGTTTGAAAGAAAAGGCTTTTGGTCTAACAAAATTTTTTGAGACTTTAGGTTCGGGAGCCACGTTACGAATAGGGAAGGTTTTATTAAAAAGAGCACCCCACTCGCCCGGTAAAAACCGGTCTCTACTAGACATTTTCAAAAGGGAAGTTTCAAATATCTTTTAGAAAATCAAGCTTTTAAATAAACAAGTAAGGGGGGAAGGGACATGGGAGAATACATCACGTTGACGTATGTGTGGTGATTGTTTGTATAGGGATGATAAAGATGATGCAGAAAGGAAGAACTTCTCCACAAACTGTCTAGTCAACAACAGTCTCCTGAACGGCATATTGTAATGTTGCATACGGTATTGCAATATGCCGTGCGAGGTACCTATTCTGTCATCAGACCATTATCAGATTCCAAAAAACCGCCCGACACATTGTATATCACGTGCGACATTCTTAATGGACATCAGAAGGCATCCCATCATTGGATTGTTCGGGAGAGTACCATTTGTTCAAGCCATGGTCGTATACACCTTTTAATGTGTTTAATCACCCGAGATGATCAAGAAAACTTTGTTTGTAAGATCAAACATGGCTTATAGATATGGTCTTATTCTGAAAACAATGATGACCGATATCTCTTCAACAAAAATAGGCTTGATGAAGGATAGCTACGGCCCAGACAGTTTGCATAAAAAGACAATAGCCAACAAAAGACTGTGCGCCTGAACACACTACGCCGTGCGACGCATCAAAGAGCCGCGTGGCATTGTGTCTCCAGCACATGGACAGCTTTAGTATTAGAAAATGATTGTAAAGTTAGTCCTTAATCGAAAGGGGTTAAGCCTGACTATGGAAAAGTTTCCTCAGGGTCAAGACTAAGCCTATCCCAAGGAAACTTGGTTTCGTACCTTTGATCTTGAGCTTGAATGAAGACGGATGACGGTGGATGGGCGTTGGTAAGGTCGGTTGAGAAAAGAGAGATGTAGATGTGTGTAGTAGATGGGTATATTGGGTAATTGGGATTTTAAAGTGAGTAAAAGGACTCACTTTAATGACACGGAGAAAAATGAAGAACTTTGAGAAAGAAAAAGCCCAAAGAATGTTTTTAGAGCAACTTTCTCAAGACTTGGGAGTGAGGAGTGGGTGTGAAAGCATGATGAGAGAAAAAGAGAATTCAAGGCCCCTTTCCCTTGAGTGGAGGGGTGTATTTATAGGCAAGAGCCAAGGATTTTGAATTCAAATGAGGAAGGCGTTTTCTGGGTGTGTAATAACTCTGAATTTCAATAAATGGAAATTTATATTTCTTATTCGAGTTATTAATTTTAATTGCTTGAATTACTTTAATTCCTGTAATTTGTCATAATTGCACTTTAGTCCTACTTAGCAAGCCTAATTAGCTTTTAACCATCCGGTTAGAGTAACTAAACTAAAAAGCCTTCTAGTCACCGTAAAATGACCATTTTGCCCCTCATTGGAACTTTTGACCCTTTTGGACCCTAGACTAAGAATTTTAATATTCTTTTTCTTTTAATCAAATTAGTTTTATTCTTTATCCATTGGACAATAATGGTTAGGGAAACTATTACCCATTGGATAATAGAATCCCATTTGTTTATATTAAAAGTATACTTACTTTAAAGTACTTTTTCATTATTTTAATATTATAAGTGACCTAATAGCTATTATCCATTGGATAATAGAAATTAGGGGAAATTTTACCCATTGGACAATAGGGTGAATCTTTCAAGGTACCATGGGATTATTAAACTAATCTTTTTCTTAAGCCATGAGGCATAGTACTTAATATTTTAATTCAAAAGTACATGGTACCAATATTCCAAAAGTATCCTTTTATATTTTTTTATTGGGATTCTAACCACCATTGTACATGTGTATATATATATATATTAGTACCTAAATGATTAGAATATTACCTAAGGTACCTATGCCTATTTAATTAGTTGGTGGCAAAATCCTAGACTTAAAGACTACCATTGATCTTTAGTACTAAAGAACTACTTTTTTATTATTTTTCTTGCAATACAACACATGTATATATATATATATATATATATATATATATATATATATA